>JAZKJV010000200.1:240000-247817 GCA_037367405.1 Ottelia alismoides | reverse complement strand
TGACTTGCCCAAGTAAAAAAATTAACCACTCACTATAATTAAATAATTAATAAATTTAACCATTTTTTATTAATCCGAAATTACCCAACCGCAACGAACAAATCAACATTAATTTTGCATACTTAACAAGGCCTTTTAGGGTTTTTCAGGCTGGCTCCATCCCATTTTTTGGCGATTTTTTAGTTTTTTGAAATTACTGCCATGTATTTTTATCATTATATGTCTCTAATATGTCATTCCAATTTCATTAGAAATAGAGACTCCTATGTCCTCCATTTAGAACATGTAATTTTAGCAGTATAAGAATTGTTGTAATCGTATTCTAGATGGAGGGCATATGGGTCTCTATTTCTAACAAAATTGGAATGACATATTAGAGGGATATAGTGATGACAATACATGTGATTTTTTTTGAAAAAATCGGAAAATGGGGACAAGGGCAACCCACAGAATACACACCCATTCACCCACCACACATTTAAGGGGAAATAGCGTTGTTGGTTGCCCATGACTCATTTTCTAATAATTTTTTTATATTTTTTTCAAAAATAACGTCATGTAGTTTTATTGATATACCCCTTTATGTCATTCTAATTTCTCCAGAAACAAAGACTCATGCCTTCACGTAGAACATGCAATTTTAAGGGTATGAATTGATGTACAGTTGTTCTATATGGAGGGCATAAGAATCATTGTTTCTGACGAAATTGGAATGACAAATTAGAGGGATATGGTGATGAAAATACATGTGAAAATGGGGACAAGGGCAACCCACAGAATACACACCCACTCACCCACCACACATATAAGGGGAAATGGCGTTGTTGGTTTCCCACGCCTCATTTTCTAATGAATTTTGTTATATTTTCTTCAAAAATAACGTCATGTAGTTTAATTGATATACCCCTTTATGTCATTCTAATTTCTCCAGAAACAGAGACTCATATGCCTTCACGTAGAACATGCAATTTTAAGGGTATGAATTGATGTAAATGAGTTGTTCTATATGGAGGGCATAAGAATCATTGTTTCTGACGAAATTGGAATGACATATCAGAGGGATATAATTACGAAAATATATGATGGTATGAAAAACAAAAAATATCAACAAATAGGTGGGGCAGCCAACATTTGATGATGCCCTGAGGGTAGCCCATTTGAACTCTATCCCATCAATTTCTATGTAAAACCCTATATATAAAGGGGAAAACAGGGCTAACCTCTAGGGGAACTAACTTGGCTCCACCCGCCCTATTTTTCCCATTTTTTGTTTTTTATTTTGAAGAATACTTGATGGATTTTCATCATCATATCTCTATATTGTGTCATTCAAGTTTCGTGTGAAACATAGACTCCTACGGTCTCCATCCAGACGGGGTTGATTTCAACAATTCTATGATCCTTAAAAAAATGACTATCTAGATGAAGGTCGTATGAGTCTCTGTTTTTTACGAAATATGAATGAAATAATATAGGGATATATAATGAATTTCTACAGATTTATTTTTCAAAAAAATAAAAATTTAAAATATGAGATGAGGGGAGCTAAGTTAGCTTCCCCGAGGGTCAATCACATTTTTACCATATATATACATATATATGGTTAAATGAGTATTCTCCTTGGGAGCATATAAGAGTATTTCCCATCTTTTTCCACACTTTTTTTATTTTTTTAAATGTAACCTGGGGGGGTTACTTAGAAAAAGAAATGGAATATGTGATTCAAATTTCACATAAAATAGATGTTCCTAAAACTTCCATCTAGAAGGGGTAAATTTCAACAGTTTTCATACCATTAAAATTTGACAATCTTGATGGAGGGGATAGAAGTCCCGAATTAAATTGAATTTAGAATAACAACATAGTGATCTATTGTGATCAAAATTCTACTAGATTTCATTTCAGAAAAATAAAAAAACGGGGAAAAATGCAGGAGAATACATGCTTTCAGGGAGCATATTCCTTTCTCTCATATATATAGGGGGCCTTTCAAATAAGATGGGTCTTTTCTGAGATTTTAAGGGCCACCATCAATTTTGTAAAAGATCTATATCAATTTTGTAAAAGTATAAACTGCACATCGTAAAAAAATAATTTTTAAAATATAGCATTCAAAATTATCAATTGTGCCCCTCTGAGATATTACAATTTCAATTATGCCCTCCTTTTTGGTAGTATCAGTTGCGGCCCTAAATTCCTGACGTTCTATCACTTGTACCCCTCAAGTTAGTTACCGTTCACTCCCAATGCAAACAAACGTTAACTTTGGGGACGTAATGGGAATTAAATTCAAAATAAAGGTTGAAAAGGTCATTTTCTCATCCTTATCTTCCTCCTTCCCCATCCTCTTCCTCTTCTTCCCCTTCTCTTCCTCCTCCCTAGCCTCCTGCTCCTCAACCGTCTCCTCCCCTGCCCCCAGGTACGCCCTCTGCCCTGAGCTCCTTCCCCCACCCTCACGTCGCCTCCTTTGCCCCGAGCTTCTCCTCTCGCCCATGCCGCCCATGCACCTACCTAGGCCCCAGCCTCCACCCTCTCCCCCAGGTCAACCCCCCTACCCCGAGCTTCTCCCTTTCCCATGCCGCCCCCGTACATCTACCTATCCTGCATCCTCCCCCGGTCGATCTTCTCCACCTACCCGTGTCACCCCCTGCGCCCCCCCGTCTCCCTCCCACCCCTGGGCCCAGGTTGCCCCCCTACCCCGAGCTTCTGTCCTTGATGCCCCCGCGCCTCCCCCTCCCCCCGCCCCCAGCTCGGTCCCCTACCTCGCCATACCCACGCCTCCTCCATCCACTGTACCTCCCCCGCACCCCCAGGTCTCCCCCCTGCCTCGAGATTCCCCACCTATCCCTATGTACGCCCCCTGCCCTTCCTCCTCCCCCCTAAACCAGGTCGCCCCCTACCCCGAACTTCTCCACCTGCCCTAGTCGCCCTCGCGCCTCCCCCTTCCCCCACCTCTTCCGCCCTCCTCCTCTGCCCCTCCCCCCATCCCGCCTCTCCTTTCCTCCATTGACTGCCACCTCCCCCCAATCCAACCCCTCCTTCCCAATCCGACGAGCTCCACCCTGCTGTTGCAGTTGTCAAGAACTTGGAGAGGAAGGGGATGAAGGAGGAGGTGGTCGGTCTCGTCGTTGAGAAACCACGGTCTCGTCGTCGAGAACCCACAGCCTCGTCATCAACATGCTGATGTTGACGGTGAACGATGGAAGAGAAGGAGATGGAGGAGGTGGTCGTTGGAGGAGGAAGCATTGGAGGGTGAGGAGGAGGGAGGAAGAGGAAAATGGGATGTCATCCTTTTTTTCCGGATATGCCCCTCTTAACTATAACATGGTTTGAGAAAAACATGGTTAAGTTCAAATTACTGATGGCTAAAATAACAGAGGGGCACAAGTGATAGAACGACAAGAAGTTTGGGGCAAAACTAATATTATTAAAAAGGGAGGGACATAGTTGAAATTGAAATATTTCAGAGGGGCATAAACTATAAAAACCCTTAATATTTTCAAACAATATAATAATATTTCATAATTTATTTCACTATACATGTTGTGTTAATATTTATTATTAAATCTATGAAATAAGAAATTGCAAAATACATTGGAAAGATGCCTAAATTGACATTGGCTCACCATATATATGGTGAGACGCCGCCTCATTTGAAGTTTCTCACACACACACACACACATATATGTATATATATTTATATATGTATGTATGTATGTATGTATATATATATAATAGAGAGAGAGAGAGAGGAAAGGGAAGCTACTCCATGGAGCAGCTATGCTGGCTGCTCCACCGGGCAGTTTCCCCCTCTTTTTTATTTTTTTTGAATTTTTTTTCATGTATGTTCATATATATATCCCTCCTACATGTCATTCAAATTTATTGAGAAACAGAGACTCCTATACCCTCCATCTAGAACAGGTAATTTTTAACGGTCTGGAATTTGTTGTAAAGTACTTGTTCTAGATGGAGGGCATAGGAGTCCCCGTTTCTCACGAAATTTGAATGACATGTAGGAGTGATATGTAAATGAACATAAATGAAAAAAATTTCAAAAAAAATATAAAAAGGGGTGGGGGGGAACTGCCCCGTGGAGCAGCTTCCCCATCCTCATATATATATATATATATAGAGAGAGAGAGAATGGATTTTTGTTCAAGAATGAAATCTTATTGGAACTCTCTATATCCGGTTCATCCTTCGGAACCATATCACATCCCCGATCTGATGAAATAGGATGAATTGAGACGGTATTTTATATACATATATATATATATATATGTATATATGTATATATATACACGTATATATACATATATATGTATATATAGGTATATATATATATCTATGTATATATCTATGTATATATATATGTATATATATATACATATATATGTTTATATATATATATGCATATATATATATATGCATATATATATATATGGGGAAACTTCCAATAAGGTGGACCTTTCCTGGATGCATGGAAAGTCACGTCAATTTAGGTGTTTTTTATTTATTTTATAATTTCTAACTTCATTAATTTAATAGTAAATATTAACCTAATATGTATATCATGAAAGATTTACGAAAATGTTAAATATTTGACAAAAATGTTTGTTACAATACAGATGATATATTTTAAAAAACTGTATGATCGTCATCACTTTATAATGTGCAGTTTAAATTTACAAAATTGTAACACAATTTACAAATTTGGCAATGACTTTCTGAATTTCAGGAAAGACTCACACATACATACATATACACATATGTTATGTATGTAAATATATAAATATGTATATATATAGACACACACACACACACACACACACACACACACACACACACACATATATATATATATATATATATATATATATGGAAACTTAAATCAAGGTGCTACATTTCCATGTGTATGGCGTGACACCTCTTAGGAGCCCTTCGATTTGGATCAAAGGTGGTTAATTAAACCCAAAACAACCGTCGAAACAACCTCCAAATCACTATTTTAAGAAAAAAAATTGAATTTTCCATTTGGTTACGTCATTAACCTTGCTTATTAATTAATTCAATTTTCTAAATATAGCATACATCGCGATCTTGGCTCTCAAGTACTCAAATTTCCAAAAGAAAAACTCGACGAGGGTCTTCTCCCCCTCTCTCTTCTTCGTCAACCCTCGACGTAGAGGTGGTGGTTATATTTCGAAACAATGGTGTGTGATAAAGACGACAATAATGCATGGAACAACGATAATGACGATGCATTGAGTGGTAAGAGGTGGTTGCATGTTCTTAGTAATTTATCATATTATTAATAATTTTTTATTCATCTATTGATTGTTTTCCTAATTATTTTATATTGCTTTTACTTTTTATTTTGATTTTAGTTTTTCTTTTGATTGTGATTCCATCTCGATCCAATATCTGATCATCCTTGATTATAGATTTTGTTTCTCCTATGTATAGATTACACAACGTGTATATATGCATCCGATTTTAAGTCAAGTTCATTTTAATTTCATTAATGACATATAAACGTGAAGTTTTTACATTCTATGATTTTGGTTACGATGTTTTAACAAGGAGATTACAATACATATGATCATTTACATTTCCTCGTCTCATTTTGCAATGTCTACATTTTAAACAACTTCTACACCACCAGTTCAAACATGCACAAGTTATTTTTACATTACCTACATTCATTTCAAAATTTTGTATTTTTCATGTTATCCTTTTTGAATAATTAATGATAAATTACTGATTGACTTTTTATTTTGTAGATCAACACATAAGAGCACGAGTCTATCTAACCTGAGTTCTTGACATATGGAAGGGAAGGAGCACATTGAAGTCTACATCGGCTCTTGCTTACAAAAGCTACAAATATTTTACAATGGATGATGAATTTTGATGGACTCGTGATATTGGGATGTATGTACTTATAAAAAATTTATACAATAATAATATTTTTTTCAAAAATCACAATCATTTTACTAAAAGGATCACAAAATTTATAAAATAATATCACAATTTACAAACATCGCTTCCATAGAATGTTCTCAAAGGAGACTACAGTATTTTTCAAAATAAATCAAATACAATTTACAAAAGATACTATGAAATTTACAAAAAAGTTACAGTTTGCAAACAATGCTTCTACATAATTTGGATGAAAAATGAGATTTAGCATGTACTATGACATGTATTTTTCAAATTTGAGAATTGAAAAATACACCCCATATTTAAATCCTCCTAAAAACAATATGCATATGAGTGTAGCATATATAATGCATTCACAATTTACCCCATCCAATATATTAGGAAATATAGTTGCAACAAAAATCACATCATTGTTGAAATGTTTTCACGTGTACATCAAATAATTATGCCATCAAAAGCATCCTATATTTTAGGAAATACAGTTACACAGAATACATCATTTTTTGTCAAATTTGGGCTTTTTCCCGTAGATCAGTGGTTATTTTTTTTGTAATTTACAACACATTATTGTAAAACATATCAATCTTTTGTAAATTGATAATAGATATTTAAAAAGCAAGTATTTATTCCATCATATATTTCTGAAAAATACAACATGCACTCCTTGGGTTTGTTTAAATATAGAATTCTTAATGACATGCATTGTACTATTTAAGCATTAATTTAATATATCTCCCATTTTAGGAAGCTTTGTTATACAAAAATCACCAAATTAATCATGATGGTTTTAGTCTCGAACGTACATTTACTATCCAATGGTCATAATTGACACCTTTCCAAAATCAAGGAAAGGTGCACCTCATTTAACGTTCTCCTTGTGTATGTGTCTATATGGGGGTGGAATGGGGCTTCTCCCACCCCATTTCCCCTCTCTCCCCATTTTTTTATTTATTTTGGAAAATAAATATATATTTCGCTATATCCCCTAATATGACATTTAAATTTCGTCAGAAACCTAGACTCATATGCCCTCCATCTTGAACAGGTAATTTTAACGGTCCAAGAATTATTGTAGTCGACATGTTCTGAGTGGAGGATGAGTTTCCGTTTCTGTTGAAATTTGAATGGCATATTTAGGGGATATAGTGATGAAAATACATATTTTTATTTTTCAAAAAATGAGAGAAAATGGGGCGGGAGCAACCCATTGACTGCTTCTAGAGAGCAGTCCCTTTTTCCCTATATATGTATATATAGGGAAAAATGTGTATGTCCCCTAGGGGGAGCTAACTTAGCTCCCCCGCCCTTTTTTGACATAATTTTTTTATTTTTTTGAAATCAAAAACCGTGTAAATTCATTATTAAATCCATATATTATGTCATTCAAATTTCATGCCAAACAGAGACTCCTACGACCTCCATCCAAAGGGGGTCGATTTAAAAAATCCTATTACCGTTAAAAAATGACTGTCTGGATGTAGGCCGTAGGAGTCTTTGTTTCGCACGAAATTTTAATAGCATAATATAGGGATATAGTGATGAATATTAATGGTAGAAATTTTAAAAAAAAACAAAAAAAAGGTGAAAATGGGGCGGGGGGAGCCAAGTTAGCTCCCCCTAGGGGGCAGCTTTATTTATCACACACACACACACACAGATATATATATATATATATATATATATATATATATATGGGAAAAATGTGTATGCCCACTAGGGGAGCTAACTTAGCTCCCCCCGCCCCTTCTTCACAATTTTTTTATTTTTTTGAAATCTAAAACCGTGTAAATTCATTATTAAATCCCTATATTATGTCATTCAAATTTCATGCGAAACAGAGACTCCTACAATCTCCATCCAAACGGGGTCGA
>JAZKJV010000200.1:0-237500 GCA_037367405.1 Ottelia alismoides | reverse complement strand
AAAAAACAGATGATATAAATTTACTAAATGTATATGTATCATAAAAATTATACAAATATGGTAAAAGAATGTATATAATTATGTTATATAGTGTTACAAATAAATCTATGATTATGTTTATATATGAAAATAGATATAAGAATACATATGTTTATGGATGTTTACAGATATCAAAATAATATCTATCCATTTTAAAATGGATACAGATACCAATGTCAAAATCTGTATAAAACAGATACGGTGACGAATTAGATACAATATTTCCGTAACCGTTTACATCCCTAAGTAAGTTACCTATGCATGGACGTCGGCTCTCTATTCACTTCTAAAAAATAGAATTGTAAACAAAGAACATGCAATAATATGAACTTGTAAACAGGTGTTATATTTGTAAGAAAAAATATGACAAAGTTATTAGAAAAATGTGCAATTGTAAAATCTAGTCAATAATTGCAAAACTCCTACATGAGTAATAATTGAATACAAAATTGAAGTATGCAACAAAAAATGGTCACAAATAACTCTAAAGTTGTAACTCAACTAAATAATTGTACTAAAAAATTCTCACACTAGTTCAAAATTTTCTAAAAGGTGTGACTTTATCACACTACTTTTCCCTAGCGGGTGACTTTAGCCTATTAAGGAGTTGCTGAGAACCCCACGATCTGACCCCTAACATTGTCCAATGTGAAAGCAAACAACAGACAAATGTGATAGGCCGCAAGGTATGAATTGTATGTACTATCGAGTGGAACCTCGCTGCCCTTCCTCCCCTTCGCTTCCTCTTGGTTCCTAGGCTGGATGCCTAGAGTCGCAAGATTAACCACTTCCAGTTATCATAGTAGGATGAAAATAAGAGTATTAGTCACGAACTGTCCTGGGAAATCAATTTTCATTATAATCTTTTTATAAAGAATACATGAGATTGTTTGTAATTAATAACGATGAAAAAATCTAAATGAAAAGTTGATATTGAATGTTTATTAATTCACAAATGAGACCAGAACTCATTGATAGGAGTGCTAATTGAATTGAATCATTCAATTTCGGTTAGGATTCCTTCGATAAAAATTCGAAAAAAATCGATTCGAAATCGAGTGAACTAAATTAGTATATTTGATTATCAAACGAATCAAACTTGAGTTAGCCTTAATTTATTCGATAATAATTCAATTTGATTCAATATTTACATACATATGTGTGTGTACATGTGTGGGTGTATGTGTGCGTGTATGCATCCATGTATATATATGCACAGTACATGCATATACATGCATATAATACATACATATTTACATACATACATGTAACAACTACTCTGGGTCAATTAGGATTTTTTCTGAATATTTTTGTGCAATGATTTATAGCATAATTACATCAAATGGTTGACATACATTTATTTGAATTCATTTATAAGTAAATATATGCAAAAAAGAATATATGAATATGTATTAAAAAAGTTATTACGTTTAATTTACATTGAAAGATTTAGCATTTTTATTATATCACTAATCATAACATATGAAAGCAACTACATATACTCTTAAACAAACTTACTACAATGATTAAGTGGTTAATTGTAAGTTTATCATCATATCTAGGCTTCATTGATATCATCTCATGCGTTACACCACTATGACTTCCATACTTCCACGCTACATCGACGTGACTTGTCAATGTGTGATGTGCAAATGCAACATTAGGCTTCTTGATAAGACCCTATCTCTTTCATTTCCTCTTTATAACTAAATAAAGTGATTTGACTGCAAAATATATTATGAGTTAGAGATGTAGGTCTTTCATGCATCGATTATACAAAACATCTAAGTTCATGTCTCTACTTCTTATTTTACCCTGGTTGCAGTAGCTTAGATTTGAGTTACTTTATATAAGTAAAACAATCAATATTAATGTGATATTTAAAAATTTTGAGGATTAAGAGGATACAAAAGAACTTAAAGCCATACCAAATTTAATATATATAAATATGTATGTATAATCATATTGGTTAAAGATTGAATATTGAATAAAAAAGAGTAAAAAATATTATTCATAAAATCTAATACGAAAGATCAAATATTTACGATTGTTATTCTAAATCCCCAACCACACATTTATTTTCATGTTCCGACATTCCTTACACTGCCTTTTCCATCCCACCTTTCATTATGTACCAAAGATCATAAAAACCCATGGTAGATTATAGTAGTTTTTCTCAACACATGAAAATGATAGTTTTGCTCATTCGAGTTCCTCTGTAACATTTGTCTTGATTCAAAATTTATCTATATATATCTCCTTTGCTTTTTTGTTATTTTGATTTTCCTTGCTTGGTAATCTATAATGATTATCATTATCAAGGTGAAATTTATCATTATATTTTTTTGATGAAAAGAGGGTGAGCTCTCGAGGTGGAAGTCACCGCACAACCTTTATAACATTAAAAAGAAGAGATACAAGATACATTACCTTGACTCCCAAAAACTCATGAGAGCCCGACAATGAGACACAACATTTATTGAATACAACCTCTTATTATTAAAAATGAGCTCATTTCTCGCAAGCCAAATTTCCCATAGTGTCACAAAAGGTTGAGCAACATCGTCAGAGGAGTCGCCCCTACCTTCCTTACCCCCTCCCAGAAGCTCAAGAATCCACCCATGGGATGGCCAGTTCCCTGCAGACCTTCGCCGAAGCCTCACAAATGAAGAAAAGATGCTCTGAGTTCTCCAACTGCTTCCCGCAATTATCACATGTCACATCCTGAAGACCCAAAATCCTCGCCCTCCTGACCTTGACAAATATCTTCTCTCCTCAGGCAGTAGAGGAAAACCTTTATCATGCTCGGGATATTGCTTGCCCAAATAATCTTCACGTCCTAGCACAAGTAATGATCTTGTCCTTCTCTACCATTTCTCAGCATGCCATATAACTGTTTGATAGAGATTTTAGCACACGTCCACTCATAATGGTCCATGGTCTGAGAAAAATCATCTGGGAAAGGAGACGTAACCATTAATCTAACCAAATCCTCCCTCCTATCTGAGAGGACCGCAACAAAATCTGGTATCCACTCCTTGGATTGATCCAACTCCCTCAAGGCGGCCTCCTTTAATGTCGCCAACGCAAAAAGTTTTGGAATCCACGTCTCGAAAGTGCCTTCCACCATCTAATCATCCCTCCAGAATCTGAAGCCTCTCCAGATAGAGTAGTTTCCCCCACTAAGAGAAGGATTTTGTTCCCGCCTTTCCTCATGTCATCTCCTAACAAATTATTCCTGGGCAGACTTGTCTTGTCGGCTTGGAGTACTAGGAACATATGAAAGTCATCACCACCGCCCCCACTTCCTTGCCCATTTGAAATGTGTGCTTGTCCTTTTTTGATTTTAGACAGTGCACATTTACTAATGAGGGTGAGTATCCCCTAGTTTAGGCGTTAGTCTATATGATATAAGCATCAAAGCATCTCGCACCCCTTACCATAGGGATGACTCAAACTGAGAAGCATCCACCACCAAGACTCCTTTCACCTCGTAAATCTTTCTCAGCAATCTTATGACAAGATCCACTGATGGGATTCAAATGTGCAACACCCACTTTGCCAGTAACACCTTGTTCATGCATGCCACATCCCGAACTCCCGAACCCCCATGCTCCCGAGTTCTCGTGATCTCCTCCCATGCCACCAGATACATGCCTGACTTCTATTGTTTCCCGTCCAACCAAAAAAATCTTCTCACCAGCTTTTCAATCCTCTTTCTCACCTCCACATGCATCATCCTAGTCGAGAAAAAGAAAGTGGGAATGGAGGATAGAACATGCTTCAGCAGAAGCAGCTTCCCACCCCAAGATAATGTATCGCCTTCCCCACTGCCAGTTTCATCTCTATCTTCTAGATTACCGTATACCAATCAACTACTCTGAGTTTTCCTGCCACCAATGGAAGGTCTAGGTAAGTAATCGGTAGGTCGCCCAATGGACAACCAAGCAACTCTGCTTCCTTGATCCAATCTTCATTCTGTAACTCAAAGAGCTAACCATCAATTTCTATAAATTATCTCTAGCCCAGAAAAACTATTAAATGTGTCTAGCAACTGAGCTGCTCTACAACTCATCTCATCCAAGCCATCAAGAAAAAACACCTTGTCATCTGTGTACTACAACAATGGCATAGAGATGTCGCCAAGACGAAAGCTTTCACACCAGCCATCAACGACCGCTTGCCTGAACATGACTGCCAATGCATCCTCTACTAGAACAAAAAACATGGGCGCTGATGGACATCCCTGCCACACACTTCTTTGTGGCTGGAAAAAACCACTTTTCGATCAACCATTCACTACGACCGAGAAGGATGACTTAGTCTTTTTCATCCACACAATCCAGCTATCCAGGAACCCTCTTCTCCTCAATGGCGACCACAAGAAGTTCTAGTCCACACGGTTATATGCTTTGGCAAAATCTATCTTCCGCAACACCCCCTTTGCATCCATGTGTCTCCACTCTAAGCAAATCTCAGACACCATAATCAACCCATCTGCCATTTGGCATCTCGAAATGAACACGGATTGGCCCTCCAAAACAATAGAGTCCATGATCCCTTGAGCCTATTCACCAACACTTTTTCCACAATGAGGTAAATTCCATTTCGAAAGACCAATTTATCTGAAATATTCTACTTGTGCTGGGTGATCATTCTTTGGAAGCAAAAACAACATTGTCCTATTAACCTTTTCGAAACCCATGTTTTCTTCTTCGAACTCTAATAACAATTCTATTATATTAACCTTCAGTAGTTCCCAAAACTTTCCGTAAAATAAGATTGGGATCCATCCGGCCCTGACGTCCTGTCAACATTCAGTCCTCAAACTGCTTTCTTCACTTCACTCTATGAAAAGCGTGCCACCAGCTCCTCTGCCTGTCTCGGTGACAAAGTCTTCACCCCCCTCCCCTACCACCACCAACCATCCCCTTGCCTTCTTCGCGACACCTCTACAAAATGCCCTCTCATGCACTGCCAATTTATGCTTCCTCGGAAAGCCTAACCCCCTAACCTCAAGTTCTTGAATGTGATTCCTCCTCCTTCTGCCAGATGCCATGGTGTGAAAGAATTGGGTATTAGCACCCCCTTCTCTTAGCCATTTCTACCTAGACCTCTATCTCCATTCCACCTCTTCTTTCCAATCCTCCATCAACATCACCTCCAAAAGTCTAGATCTCTTTATTGTCTCCTCCTGGTCCAAACCTCTCAGATTGTCAAGACTAAATGATATGGTAAGATCCTTAAGCGCATCACGGAAGTGTGAGGATTGCATCGTATGCGATCGGGAGAGACTAGTAAAACTAGTTGCTCGAGGCAGCGAAATTTTTAAAAAAAATTCGTGTGATGAAACCACATGATCCAAGAGCACTTCTCAAATCATTTCATCTAACCACAAACAAGTATTAGGGTTACTTCTTAAAGCGTAGTTACGATCGAGTCTCTAAACGAAGAGACCTCCTGTCTCAAGTCAAATTTGATGGAGGAGACGCTTGCGAGCACATTGATGAGACACGTGCTTCTCGCAATCCATGTTGATGATCTAAACAGAGAATCTCCTGATCTCATCATACGAGATTCAATGTCTTCTTTACGAGCGAGGCACACTGAAGGAGACGAAGATCCATGAGCAAGCAATCTGGCAGCATAACGACGATGCCGCGACGAAGGCGACTCTCTCTAGGGCTCCATGGTGGATGACCATAGTGAGAGAGGGATAGAGGGAGAGAGGGGGTTGATGTGCAGAGAATGAGAGAGAGAGAGAGAGCATATGTTGTTGTCTCCAATTTGTGTAAAATAAAAGGCTAAGGCTACCTTCTATTTAAAATATTTTAGGATCCATGGATCTCAATCCATGGACAACACAAATCCAATGATTCACATTGATTTGTGTTTCTTTTAAGGTCATGATTTTGTTGCACAAATTTGCAACGATAATTTGTTGTCTTTTAAATAAATTAATATATTAAAAATCAATCAATATAATTCAATTCAAATAAAAGCAACAAATATGGAATGGATTGGAGATAAAGCAACCAACATTCCATGTATGTAGGATGGGTGACCACAAGTTGAGAGTGCTCAACATGATCGCCCCTCTTAAATGGAATGACGGGGATTTTATTCCATAATAGTTAAGATTTCATTCTCAACATATAATCCATATATGCAACAACATTTGTTGCATAATTATTCACAAAACAATTCTAAATTATTTTGTGAAAATTCAATCATGCCATTGATAATTGTGAATCATATTCACACATCCAAAATAAAATGTAATCGCACTTACAATTAATTGTTCAATGTGAATCCAATTCAAATCAACTATTAATTCATAAATATAAATCACAATTCGCTCCCTCTAATATATTATAAATCACACTTATAATATATCAAATTAATAGGGATGGTGCTATCCACGTTATTCATATCCATGATAATTAAATCACATTTAATCATCTTGGATCTCTGTTCTCTTGTGCCCAAATAATATGAATCAAATTGGATCTCTATTCTCTTGTGCCCAAATAATATGAATGAAATTATCATTCTTCACATTTTTGATAATTAAATCATATTTAGTTATCTTATATAACTCTCCCTATAATATGAATTAAATTCATAATATTCATGATAATTAAATCACATTTAATTATCTATTTTCTCAACGCTCAGATACATATATCAACAGTGAAATTATCCATGAACACTTTCAAGGATAATGTAATTTCTCTGCAAATATTTGGAGATAAGGATGGAGTGATTGTATTGTGCCACGTATAGTGACTTGGATATTGAGATCATATCTCAAATTCAGATCTTGCGGTCCTCTCATAGACGCGTGATTAAATCAAGATCGCAAATCTAATCTTCTTATTGCATCTGAATCACATTCATATCAATGTCCAACATTTGGACTAATAGGCGGATCACTTCTCTACTGAGAGGAATCACTAAAATCCAGATTTGTTTCATCACTCCCTATGAATGGAAGCGTCATGGTTATACAATCGTTTATGATCACATCACCCTCAAGTATTCCTAATACATGTACATCCTGCATATTGGAAGACCCAGAATAAACTCGAAGTTTTAGATCTATTTTATACCGTATACTTTAGGGTTTTATCATTAAGTTTCTCAATCGATCTTTGTGAGTGGGTATCAGTCATATACTTTCCAAAAGTATAAATCATACCTAGGTCTTGATCACATACTTTCTAAAAGCATATATCAAACCTACAAATTCAGTCAAGCTTCCAAAGCATGATGACCGTACATGGATTTTGATTCTTCCCAATATCTCATGAGTGAGCTCATGTCTTCTAGTTCAATAATGAACCTGTACGATCGCTTTGAGAGATCGTATTACTCATATGCCCTTGCATGCACACCAACGTGTTGATGTATAGACCTTGATTAAGTCATGAACCTATTCGTCTGCCAAATGTATATACTCAGACATATAGTAACACATCTGTCTCCGGTTAGAGGATGCATGCCTATATCGTGACAACACATGATATAGGTCTTCGGTTATCTCGATCTTGTTAAGTCAACTCTTTGACCTAACTTATCTGAAACCTCCGTATCTTTATTCCTATGCAGAGGACCTGCATCAAGAGATTGGTCAGATATCAGCCTTCAGCGAATGGATTGACATCTCCTTCTCAGGCTGGAGATCCTCTCGTAGTAATCATATGATGATGAGTCATCAATCTAACACTTTAGATATTCATTCAATTACCAGCCTCTATGATTCAGTAGTTGACATAAAAGTTGTATGATCATTAAGATGGTCATGGTCTATAACCCTAGTTGCACTAAGGGACCTATTATGCAAATTAATTATTCTTCATTTCAGATCAAGAAATGATATTTGCAATAACATGTACTGTAAAATGGCTCGTTGTGGGCTCGCATGTCTAACAATCTCCTACTAGTCCAAAGAGTCATTAATGGGTTAACCTTTAAATCTACACTCATGTGACAATCATAGTCTATTTAATATAACTTGGTAAGATGACCAGTCACTCTGTTCCCAAGAAACTACGCCAAGTCCTTTTACGACACTTGCATATTCCCCAGTAACAGTGCTTGCATCAAATGCAAATGTTGCATCTCATGCAACCAATACTCAATTTTTTAGCTATAGTGTCCTTGACACTACAACTTAATAATCATAATAATCAGTATGTAATTTATATAGTCCTTATCAAAACACCCTTATTCCCAGAGATCTCTATCTTTTAAGGTATCTACAGTTAAGATCTTTTAGACCACTATCTATAAAGTCTTAATTTATTGAACATAGGACTTAGAGATCACTATCGCTAAAGTCTTGTTATCTTTGAAGATATTGTTATTACTTCAATCAAGTGTTTTATCTCCATAATAGGATTAGTAACAGTTTAATACTCCCACTGCATGGTAGACATCTGGTATTTGTACACATCTAGCATACACCTGGCTTCTCGTAACTGATGCATAGGGAAATCAATTCTAGCATTCATTCCTCAACTCTTTGAGGTGTTATTCCTTCAGATAGGTCAGTATCATATCTTAAGGGAGGAAGCCTTTCTTGGAATTTTCCAGAAAATGGAACATGTCCAAGGTGTATCACTTGATATCATGGTCCCAATACCCTCTTTTCTTTGCTTCTGAACATTTTCAGAACTAATATCTAAGAGTATCATAGAAATATTTCATCTCAAGGTATGGAACAACCAGATCATAAAAATACTTATTATCTTGCTTATATCATTCCAAATGATTAGGATATCATCAACATTTAGCATGGTGAACACAATGGAACTCCCACTAAGCTTCACATGGTTCATCAAGATTCTATCTAAAATCATAACATTTCTAAGTTCATCAAATCTTATGTTGCAACTACAAGAAGCTTATTTGAGTCCATAGAGGGAGTTCTTTAGCTTTCACACCTTGTTTTCCTAAACTGTGAAGCCCTGAAGCTACTTCATGTGAATATCCCCGGAGAGGTATCCATAGAGGAATGCAATAGTGACTTCCATCTTGAAGATGTCAAAGTCAAAATGTGTGGCTACAGTTAGCAATATTCTGAAGGGTTTAAGCAAGGTCACTGAAGAGCAAGTCTCACCGCAAACGGTGTCTTCTCTTCGGTATGTATCTTGTGGATACAAGCCATGCTTTGAAGGTCTGTAATTCTCATCAGGTTCCCTCTTTCTCTTGAAGATCCATTTACACCTTAACGGATCTTATCCTTACAGGCAGGTCCTCGAGGGTCCATATAAAATACTTGTATATGAAGTCAGCTTTAGACTTATTGCTAACATCCATCTTTCGAATGTCATGATCCTCAGGAGCTTCATCACATGAAGTCCGATCATTACCAGATTTCTCTAACACATGGAATCCATCCTCAAACTCATTTGAAGACATATTAGTATTTCACCTTTCCAATTTCAAGAGCCTCATTATCTTCTCAAGATTAAATGAGCTCCTTCTCTTCGTTTTTATCTTAATTCTCAAGAGAGCCATCCTTTAAGAATCACATTCTCATAGATGAGATCTTTTAAGAATCTCAAGATCATATAGTAGGTATCCAATACCATCCTTTATTTTCCTAATGAAGTAGCGCTCTCTGGTGCTAGATTCCATCTTACTTGCATGGAACCTTATTAAGGATATATTGTAGTCTCTACTACATATATACCTTGGAAACTAAGAGGTAATTATGCTAATATTCATCATTGATCAAATCTTGTCACACGTGATCAATTGTATTTCCCTACAACTCTATTTAGGTGCATTGGGAGGATTGAGATAGAAATGATATTCCTTTCTCCGTAAGGTATTCCTTGAATTCATCTAATAGGTATAAGCTACCTACGTTAGATTAAATTCATTTCATTTTCCTTACAAAGTTCTAAACCAAAATTATGAAATCTTTAAACATTTACGGTGATGGGAAGAAATCTCATATCAAAAAAATAATCATCAATAGATATCACATATCATTAGTGTTTATTATGATACATATGATCCACATATATCAATATGTACGAGATCTTGAATATCTTGCCATATAACATCATTCCCAGAGAAGGGTGCATTGGACTATTTACTTAAAATACAATACTCACAAGTATGTAAGATTTGAAACTTTAGACACTCCAAAGCTTCATCTCTTACTAGTCTATTGATCTCATCAATAGTCATATGTCCAAGACTTGATGCCGGATCATTGTCAAATAATCTTCATCCTCACATTGATCTATTAAAGGTTCAATTTTCAATATTAGAAATGTTAATGGATCATTCATTAATATTCTAATTTAGTAGAGTCCTCCACATGTTTAGATTACTATCTGAAATATATCCATCACAACACTTTATGATAGACCTATTCCATATTTCATGTTTATTTCCAACATTTAAAAAAAACAATGAGTGTATTCTAACATGTAGGTCTTAGAGACATTCTCTAAGACTAAGGACTCTCCCACTGAAAATATGAAGCATGTCTGTCCAATATAAATTGTTGCAACAATTGCATAAATATCCATGGATGACTATTAAACCTTAAGATCAGATTTCTAGTCTTCTAATACATATGCTACCAATTGCAAGTATTATTAGAAGAATGAGATACAATTATTAGACTTTGACCTTATCAAATAAGAAAGTCAATTTCAATGATGTTGTGTAGATGTAGATTATTCTGATGCAGTATCCGAGTCCTTCTCTAAGGAGCTTAGATACTTTAGGTAGTCACACTATCCGTGCATTTAACTTATTGCAGTATTGGCATTCATCCAACTCTTTAGATGTCATATGAAAGTTATAGAAGTACATCCAACTCCTTGACTTTCCTTCTCACATGGGTCAGACCCATGCTTCCACTACGCTCCCTTCATCTATAAACAACAATTTCTTAAGACAAAGGATCTCTTATGTTGAATTCAGAAGATTTCAATATGAGTGTATTTAAACATTCATACACGCTTCATTCAATTCATACAATATGGATATTATGAAGCTTCATGAATGACTTGATTATACATAATAGAATGATGACACTCATCATATTTATATGCATATTAACTCTTAAAGACTTGGGTTCAAATAGGTACTTAAACATTTTGAATATTTTATCTCTTATAGAGCCACTATTCTGCACAGTGCAGTGAACAACATCATTCATGATTGAATGTTGATATCACAAATGTATGTCGGAACATCTTCTTAGATTTTATAAGGATTATTTGACAATTACGATCATCATCGACATGTCACTTCCAAAGTACATTCCACGAGAGATCAAGACTATAGACACATATAAACCCCAGGGTTGCAGTCCTATTGTCCACTTAATTGTCATTCCGAATAGTACTTGCTATACGCAATCCAATATTGCCCCAATAATATGAGGACACAATATTGGGGTCACTACGCATACAATCTTACTCTTTCGAGAAGTAAAGAGCCCGATCCAGATGCGCTTGTATGCAGAAGTTGTCACTTTAAACAGGCGTCTCCTACATACAATCCTTAGTGACGGAACCTTTCATCTTGACGGGAGACCATGGATGTCACTTATGTGATCCTCTATATCATTTTTAAATTCTGATTAATCATTATGAATCATATTCATTATGATTAATTCTACCAAGGGAAATACAACTCTATTCATAATAGAATGTTTTAATTTCGATTGGATTCAAAATAGTTTAATCACATTAAATCAACGATCCAATTAATATCCAACAAACATTTTTCATTGTTACTTGAAATATGGTATTATCTCGAATAAGTATTATTCGAATTTAATAATTAGAAAAAAAACACATCATGATCTCTCTAGCATTATCCTTTACCTATTCGATGTCATGACCAGTACCGACGAGAGTAAGACAGACCGCACACGGTGCAACCTACTACCCCAATGCTCACCAACTAGACACCACATCTGTCTCGAGAAAGGATAATATCAAATTTATCATTATGTATATGAGAAGATAATCGATTTTTCAACCAAAGTTATAACATATAGTAATAATCAAAACCATTTTGATTATAAGAAAATTTGCTAAACAAATTCAGAATCTTTTTCAAGCAAGTTTGTTTGTTGGAAAGATGATCATGTAACCAATTTGTGATCAAGATCATATCCAATCAATTATTGGTTAAGGCAATGTCATTTAAGAAAATAATTATTAATCAAATATTTCTAATATGTGTATATAGATAGATATATAATTATTACAGGAAATTGACAATTAATTTCACTAATTGATTAAACGACAATCACAAGCTTCTTGAATAGGAATGTAATTTCCAGCAATGACCCTCACTAACTAAAATTAACATATCTCAATAAATTTAAATCAAAATCATGCAAAATAAGCTTCTAAAGTTTGCTAATTTGATTTACTAACAGAATCCAAGTGATTCGCAAGCATTTCTAGGCATTTAAAATCAGTAATTAACTCCGTAATTACGTCAAGATTCACCATCCCCAAAACAGTGCATACATGTTCATTAAAATGATCATAACTTGAGCAAACGGATTCCAAATCACGCAAACTCAAATCCCACGATTTCCTTATTTAATGGGGAACATAACTCAAGTGATAATTTAGTATTTAAAAAATTTAAATAGGGCCGAAAATATTCACAAAACAGGGCTGCGTGAATAAAATCATCCTTCCTCCATCCCTTGAGCAACCCTCGCGCCGCTCCCTACGCCTCCATCACCATGGCCTAAAAGCATCATACAATGTCCAAATCATGGCCAACTTCTACCAAACTGCGTGACAACCTCGTTTCTTGCAACAAGAAGATATCTACTTTGGCCTTATGGATCAGACTCCCGACCCCCATGCGCTTTTCGGGTCGGCCAAAACCCCTTACATTTCAGGATAGCAGCTTCATTTATTTGAGCTCTTCTTAAGTGAAATTGATTGCACCACCCTCGCATTTATCATTACATGAGTAATATAAAAGTTCTTCTCACCTTAATGGAAGTTGATACTTTGTACATCAAAAATTCATTTTTCATTTTCATGGCTTAATTTTTTATATGAAGATCCTCATTCTTAATTAAGAGATTTTATCTTGCTATGTTATTTTTATTTCCCTTATTTCAAATAATAATATTTATTTTTATCAACATTCTATATAAGTTTGATTTTGTCTTGCTTTAACATGCAATGGTAATTTAAACGTGTTCAGCCTTTTCGTCCATGATATTTTATCTCTTTGATAGGTACATATAATTACACTATATTTATACATTTTGTCATCATAGAAAAAGAGTATATTTAGAAAGTAAAAGTCACATAATAATTGTAAAAATTAGGTATATTTATCCATTGTATTGTATTGGTTTGATATTTTCCTTGACTTTATAATTTTTTCAACTTGTCTTAGTAATATACTTTCAAAAATAGAATTATACAATAAAATATTTATATTATATTATTCTTCATATAATACTATATATATAAACTCTAAAACATCAATTAACATTTTAATTACAAATCAAAATAAATCAAATTTGAATATTTGAAAGTCAAAAAATTATATCTGAATTTGTAAATTCATTTGAAATTCGATTCGAGCTCGGATTCAAATTTTCGTAATGAATTGAATCAGAATCCCGATGAATTCAAAGATATTTGATTCGATTAGCACCGCTTCTTATTGCAAATGCCATCTACACAGACATACATGTGCATGCATGTGGTATGCGGTTTAGGTGTGAGGTGGGCATTGTGGCACGTGTTAGTAAATTGTAAGCTTGTCTCAAAATGAATATATGTGAAAAAGGAGGCTTACTTATTATATTCAACAAAAAAATTACCACCATACATTATTTTTTTCCTGTCGTGGTATCAAGGAATTTACTCCAACTATTTCTTCCTAGTGATGATGACCAACAATTTTGTTAGAATTATATGATATCTACGTTATAGATATAATAATCTGAGAGATTTTTTTACATGCTGGTTCAAGTAAATAATTCAATATTAGAGAATCAGTTCTAAAAGATTGTACTTAAGTTGAAGTTTACATTAACGATACTTTTACAAATAAACCCAGGGGTTAACACTTCAAAATGTCTTCTTACGTTAACACTTCTAATTGTTTTCTTACATAAAAAGTGACTTAATTATATTTTAATTTTAATTTTTTTGTGAAATGTACAAAAAAATACGATATTTAATGCAAAGCATGGATTATATAAATTATTATATCTATTTCTACATTAAAAATGGAGCATTTTCTTTCTACTAAAGCAGGCACCACAAGCCTTTTAGTACACATCGACTGCATCTTTGTTCTATCCTAATACTTAATCTTGCTGGAAAATTCGCGTATATTTGCAACAGAAAAGCTTACTAGACGTCCCCTTTATATTCCATTTATAGCAGGCTATGCTGCTGTAATTAATACATATGTAAACAACCATAGCGTCCTTTTATTTTGGAATGCTCTATTTTAACAACTGTGGGGTGGCCATATTCCATTAACCCCATTAAACCTTTTAACAATAACATAAACATACCTATATAATATATTCCATGCTAATGTCTCTCTAAAGGAGTATGCTTGAGTTACTTGCCGTGTTTGCAATACTCTAAGTAATCTTTGAGAATCTTTCGCTCTTCTTGGGAGAGATCAACATCTTCCCTTGTCAGCCGCTCCCGCAACATCCTCGTCTCTAGGTTAACGCCACTGTCATGAACCTGCTTAAAAAGTGTATGTTCCACATTTTATTAAGTGGTGCGGCTCCGGCTTAAGAACACAATGCAAATTCTTACATCAATGTAATTGTTAACATGGCCATCTCTATTTGGTTGTGTTAGCAATTCATATTCATTTACAGTCCATTCCCCGTCGATGATGTACTTGTATTCATATTTTCCCTCCTGTATAATAGGAAAATGCTCATTAGCCTTGCATGCATCATGAAAGAATAAAATGCAACGCCAAATATAATTGACTAGAAAGAAACTAAAGATATGTCAACTGATTAGATAACACGTCGAAATACTGCATAAGGATACTTAAAAAGGCAGATATTTCTTCGATGAGCGGAAGGGCAACATAATGTTATAAATTCTACAAAGAAACGTATTAAAATCTGAAATAAATAAATAATAGAAGCAACAATATAGTTTGTTTTTAACAATTGTCTTAACTTATTTTTTTTGTCAAGATATAACTGAACATTTTATTTATACTTGTATTGTTATTTGAGTGTCGAACTTAATAAGGCTTGAGATGTTAGGTATATTACTTTAATTTTCTAGCTTTTTAACCACTTATATCTTTTTGTGTTTTTTTTTCAAACTGAATTGCATTTTGAATTAGGTTTTATATGTATAAGTGTCTCCTTTTATTGGGATTACATTTATATGATATCAATGAATTATATACTTTTTAGGTATATTTATAATTATATATATTATATTTTAATTTTTATTTAAATTTTTATTTAATTTTAATATAGAATTATATTATTGATTTTTAACTGAGTTATAGTTTTGTAAAAAGGGATTTTATATTTAGATTTTTATCACTTGTGCCCCTCCGACATATTGCAATATCAGTTAGGTCCCTCCCTTCTGAGGAAATCAGTTGTGCACCCCATTTCTTGTCGTTCTATCACATGTGCCTCTCAGGTTAGTTATCGTCCATCTCCAACGCAAACGGACGTTAACTTTGGGGACACAAGCGGAAATAAATTAGAAAAAGTGGTTGAGAGGTTTGTCTTCTTGACCCTCCTCCCTCCCCTCCACCTCCCCAGGCCGACCTCCTCCTCCCTCCCCTCCTCTTGAGGCTAACCTCATCCCGACCGAACTCCCCCAAGCCTCCCCCTCCTCCTCTCCCCCTAACCTCTCCCCTCCTCCGCCCCTCCTATCTACCACAACGATTGACACACAAATATCGACAATGATGCATGGCATTTCATCAAAGTCGGAGCGCTCTGTCCGTGAGTAACCCAGTAGAGTGGTGTTGGTAGAGGCACATGGTTGTGAAGATCGCGTTGAGGATATGGTTGTTGGTATCCACCCACTCCTTTCTACTGCTCTCTGGTATTGAAGGATATGGAGAAATCCTCAAGCGCATCACGGAAGCGTGATCGTCGTATCGAATACGACGGAGAATGACTAGTCGCACTAGTTGTTCAATGCAGCGGAATTTAAAAATTTTTTAAACCGATGAAACCACATGATCCGAGAACCATTCTCAAATCATTTCATCTATAACCACAGCAAGTATAATGCAATACCTCTTGAAGCGTGGTTGATCAAGTCTCTACGAAAAGAGACCTCCTGTCTCAAGTCCGATCGTCGGAGTAACGGCTTGCGAGCGCGGAGATGAGTCGTGGTGTCCTCGCAATCCAAGTTGATCCAAACACGGTTGCTCCTGATCTCGTCGCACGAGATCAAACGTCTCCTTCGTGAGTGAAGCACTCCAAGAAGACAAAGAACCGCAGAGAGTCGAAGCGGCAGCACGATGGCGCGGGCGTCGACGATTCTCTCCACCAAGATGGACGACCACCAAGAAGAGAGGGAGAGAGAGGGCTGTCGAGTATGAGAAAGAGAGAGAGAGAGTTTGTGCTACAATAGCATGTGTAAAGAGAGAGCCAAGCATGCCTCTCTATTTATAGGGTTTTGGGATCCATGGATCTCAATCCATGGGACACATAAAATCAATGGGTGAGATTGATTTATGTTCATCCAATGGCTAAGATTGTTGTTGACAAAAACAACAAATTTAGGTTAAAATATATTTGAAAAAATCAAATATAATTCATTCCTAAATCAACCCAACAAATAAGGAGAGAAGACACATGGAGATTTCATCTCCATGTGCCTTCCATGTGGGCGGCCACACATTCCATATTGGAATGGTGTGCCGCCCATGAGATTGCATGGAGATTGCAATCTCATGGAAATCCATGAGATTGCATATCTCCTTGCAATCTCTCTTATTTATTATGCAACAAATTTATTGGGTTTTATTCTTCAAATATAATTCACAATTATCTTTGAGAATATTGCATTCTTGCCATGGAAAAATTGTGAATCATATTCACAACCCAAAATAACATATAATTCATATTGTTAATTAATTACACAATGTGTATCCAATACACATAATAATTAATCAACACATATAAATTATAATTAACTCTCTCTAATACATTATAAATCACATTTATAATATATTATGAATAATTGGATATTTCTATCCACATTATTCTTATCCAAAATAATTAAATCACATTCAATCATATTGGACAACTTCTCATACATCATGATAATTAAATCACATTTAATTACCAATTTCTCTTTGCTTAGATCTTATGGAATTGTTCTCAAACCATTTAAGAACAATGCTATTTCTCCTCAGATACTTGGAGATAAGGAAAGGGTGATTGTATTGTTCCACATATAGTGACTTGGATGTTGAGATCATATCTCAAATCCAGATCCTATGGACCTCCCACTGATGCTTGATCAAATCAAGACCGTAGACTTAATCTTCTCATTGCATCTGAATCTCATTCAGATCAATGTCCAGTTCATGGACTAAGATTAGGTCATCTCTAATGAGAGGAGTCACTAAAATCCAAACCTGTTTCATCACTCCCTCGGAATGGAAGCGTCATGGTTATACAATCGTATATGATCAAATCACCCTTCAGGCATTCCCAATACCTGCACATCCTACATACTGGAAGACTTATGATCATTCTGAAGATAAAGATCACTTTTGCACTGTCATCTTCAGAGTTAGATCATTTAAGTTTCTCAATCTTGGTCATTGGGATTTGGTATAGATCATATGCTTTCACAAAGCATATATCTTACCTTCAAATTCATGTCATGCTTCCAAAGCACGACGACCATGCATGGAATTTGTTCAGTCCCAATACCTCATGAGTGAGCTCATGTCTCCCGGTTCACAAGTGAACCTATATGATCCCTTTGAGAGATCGCATTACTCATATGTCCTTACATGCACACCAGCTCGCCGGTATATAGACCTTGATTAGGTCATCAACCTATTGGTCTGCCAAATGTACATGCTCAGACATATGGCAATACATCTGTCTCTAGTCAGAGGATGCATGCCTATGTTGTGACAGTATTCAACGTAGGTCTTTGGTTATCTCGATCTCGTCAAGTCAACCCATTGACTTAACTAACCTGACACTTCTGAATCATTATTCCCATGCAGAGGACCTGCATCAGGAGGTCAGTCAGATACCAGTCATATGAGAGAGGATTGCCATCTCCTACTCAGACTGGAGATCATCACTTAATGATCATTTGATGATGCTTGATGAGTCATCTATCTAACTCCTTAGATATTCATCCAAGCATCAGCCTCTATGATCCATCCAATGAATCAACAGCTGTATGATCATCAAGTTGGCCATGGTACATAACCCTTATTGTACAGAGGGACCCTATAGTGCATTCATTCATTAATCTCAGAAAGGGAGTGAAAAATAATCAATAACTTTCATTGATAATTTATTCATTACAATAACATTTATTGTAGAAATGGTTCGCCTGGGGCTCACATTGCTAACAATCTCCCACTAGCCCTCAGAACCATTCAGGTACAATCTTTAAACCCATACTCATTACATGCTGGTCGAAAACCTTCTGTGTCAGAGGTTTGGTAAGAGGATCAGCAACGTTGTCGGCAGAGGCCACCTTGGTGATGATGATGTCACCACGCTTTTGTATCTCCCGAATGATGTGGTATTTCCTTTCCACGTGCTTGCTCTTTTGATGCCATCTGGGTTCCTTTGCCTGGGCAATGGCTCCCGTGTTATCACAGAGTAACAGGATGGGAGTATCAGAGGAAACTACGCCAAGCTCCAGCACGAACTTGCGCAACCACACCGCCTCCTTTGCAGCATCCGATGCGGCAATGTATTCGGCTTCTGTTGTTGAATCTGCAGTAGTGTCCTGCTTCTTGCTTTTCCAGCTCACAACACCACCATTCAACAAGAACACGACCCCCGATGTCGACTTTCGATCATCTACATCCGATTGGAAGTCAGAATCTGTATATCCCAAGACTTGGAGATCACCATCTCCATAGACCAAGATGTAATCTTGCGTCCGTCTTAGATATTTGAATATGTTCTTCACTGCATTCCAGTGTTGTTCTCCATAGCAGGATTGGTAACGACTTACCACTCCCACTGCATGGCAGATATCTGGCCTAGTGCACATCATGGCATACATTAAGCTTCCTATGGCTGATGCGTAAGGACATCCAGCCATGGCTTTCTTTTCCTCAACTGTTTGAGGAGCCATTCCTTTAGACAGGTGGATACCATGTCTTAAGGGTAGGAATCCTTTCTTAGAACTATCCATACGGAATCGTTCAAGAATCTTCTTAATGTATCCATGTTGTGACAATCCTAAAATCCTCTTTTCTCGGTTTCTGAACAGCTTCAGGCCTAAGATGTAAGAGGCTTCTCCAAGATCTTTCATCTCAAAGGTATGGGACAGCCAAATCTTTACACTGGTCATCATCCCTGTATCATTCCCAATGATAAGGATGTTATCTACATAAAGCACGATGAACACAATGACGCTCCCACTAAGCTTCTTGTATACACAAGGTTCATCAGGATTCTGCACAAAATCATAACTCTTTATGGTTTCGTCAAATCTGATGTTCCAACTACGAGAAGCTTGCTTGAGCCCATAGATGGATTTCTTTAGCTTGCATACTTTACCATCCTCTGTCATGAAGCCCTGGGGCTGCTCCATGTAGATATCCTCCTCGAGGTATCCATTGAGGAAAGCCGTCTTGACGTCCATCTGCCAGATGTCGTAGTCAAGATATGCAGCTATAGCTAGCAATGTCCGGATGGATTTAAGCATAGCCACAGGAGAGAATGTCTCATCATAATCGATGCCTTCTCTCTGTGTGTAGCCCTTGGCTACGAGCTGTGCCTTGAAAGTCTCTACTTTTCCATCTGGTCCCCTCTTTCTCTTGAAGATCCATTTACACCCAATGGGTTTTACCCCTTTAGGTGGATCCTCTAGGGTCCATACACCATTCTTATGCATGGAGTCAATTTCTGACTTCATTGCTAGCATCCATCTATCCATGTCTTGATCCGCGAGTGCTTCATCAAATGAAGTAGGATCAATGTCAGTTTCACCTGACACATAGAATCCATACCTTTCAGGTGGTGCAACCACCCTCGAACTCCTTCGAAGAGGTATGGGTGTTTCATCTGTATTTATCTCTTCTGTTTCTGGTCTAGGAAGTTCAGAATCCTCAGGGGATTAAAGAATTCCTCTACTTCATTATTGTCTTGATCTTTAAGGAAATCATTCTCCAGAAACTTCACATCTCTAGAAACAAAAACCTTTTGGGTCTCAGGGTCATAAAGTTGGTATCCAATACCATCTTTAACATACCCAATGAAGTAACACTCACGAGAGCGAGATTCTAGCTTACTTGCGTCCACGTTCTTCGCATAGACCAAGCAACCCCAAACCCTCAAGTGATTAACACTAGGTTTGGTTCCATACCATAGCTCATGAGGAGTCTTAGGCACAGATTTGCTAGGAATCTTATTCAGGATATATATTGCAGTCTCTATTGCATATCCCCAGAAACTAAGAGGTAAATTTGCTTTATTCATCATTGAACGGACCATGTCCATGTTGGTCCTATTGCGTCTTTCAGCAACACCATTTAGTTGGGGAGTTCTAGGAGGAGTGAGATTGGAAATAATTCCATTCTCCTTAAGGTATTCCTTGAATTCATCTGACAGGTACTCGCCACCTCGATCAGATCGAATCCGTTTAATCTTCCTATCGGTTTGGTTCTCAACCAAAGCCTTGAATTCTTTGAACTTTTCAAAGGTTTCAGACTTATGACGTAGTAGGAAGATAAACCCGTATCGCGAATGGTCATCAATAAACGTCAAATAATATCGATATCCATTTCGAGTCGCGGTACTGAAGGGACCACATACATCGGTATGTATTAGGTCAATAATACCTTCGCATCTTGTAACCTTGTTACGGAAAGGCGTCCTAATCATTTTACCCTGTATGCAATGTTTGCAAGTGGGCAGAGGTTGAACCTGTAGAAAATCTAGAGGTCCATCCTTTATCAATCTATTGATCCTATCAACAGATAAATGACTAAGCCTTTGATGCTATATCTCATTTGAGATATTTTTATCCTCTCTGGATCTTTTAGGGTTTTTATTAGTGGTTGTCACATTCATAATACATTTATCAATGCACAATTCATAGAGTCCACTAGAAGTCAAAACACCATCCGCAATATATTTATCATAACGACTTATGACTAATTTATTACAGAAAAGGAAAGAATATCCGCTTCTAAGAAGCTTAGATACAGATATTAAGTTCCTTCTGACTTCGGGTACATAAAGACATTCTTTAAGTATAAGGACTCTTCCACTAGATAATGATAGTCTGCAAGTCCCGACGGCTACTGCTGCAACACTTGCATCAGATCCCATCTGGATGACTATCTCCCCTTCCTCAAGATTCCTAGTTTCCTGAAACAAATGCAACAAATTGCATACATGAACAGAAGCACCAGAATCTACAACCCAACTTCCTTCTCGTCCGACGAGAAAGCTAGTTTCAATGATGAAAGTAGATTTCATACCTGCTGGGGCTTTACCTTTGTCTGTGGACTTCAGGTAATCTGGGCAGTTACGCTTCCAGTGCCCCGGCTTCTTGCAGTGGTGACAGACGTCGGGTTTCTTCGACGCCATGAGAGTGGATGCATTGGAAGAAGAGGCAACACTTTGTCCCTTCTTCTTTCTCTTCTGGGCCGGGCCCTTCCGAGAACCATGCTTCCGACCGCGCTTCCCTTTGACCTGTGCAACCATTGCACTGCCACTGGGACCATCCTTCTTCATCACGTCCTCTGCGGACTTTAATGCAGCAAGGAGAGCAGCACTTGTCAATTCCAATTTATTCATGTGGAATGACACCACAAAGTTATTGAAAGACTTGGGCAATGACAACAGAATGAAGTCAGCTTGCATGTCTGCATCCATCGTTGCCCCAAGAGTCTCCAGCTCCGACAAGTACCCAAACATTTTGAGTACATGTTCACGGACCGAAGTCCCTTCCTGCATTCTACAGCGAATGAGGTCTTTCATAACATTGTACCGCTGAGTGCGGTTAATGTCACCAAACATATCCTTGAGATTCTGCATTATTTCCTGACAGGTATTCATCTCCACATGTTGCTTCTGCAGAACATTGGAGAGAGAACCTAGGATATAGCACCTAGCCAAGACATGATCTTCATCATATTTGTCATTAAATGCTTTTTCTTCCTTGGACTTAGGGTTCTCATGCTTGTCCTCGGATAGCACATAACTTATGCGCTCAGCAGAGAGAACAAGCTCCAAATTTCGGATCCAATCCGAGTAATTTGGGCCGGTCAATTGGTTGACCTCTAGAAGCCTACTAAGTGGGTTCAAAGACTTCATTTTCTGAAATTAAGAATGCACTATATTAGAATATAGAAATATATATTCAAATTTATGACATTTGATTAAGGTATTTTAAATCAAATTATTCTTGCACTGTCGACTTTGAAAGTTCATTCCCTTAATCACTTTCAAAGTAAGAGATATACTTACCGCTATATCTCTAGCAAGAATTGGGATCTCCTCTTTATCATTGTCACATCCCAATAATATGAGAATCTGTGACTCCAATAAAGAAAAGCAGGAACACATTCCAATTTGCAAGTCCAACTTGCAATTTCCCAATTCGGTCTTTAACACCCGAGCCCACCACCCCTAAGGCGATGTTGACCCGTTGCTAATTGAACCAACCGTCAACAGGAATAGTACTCGCTATGCGCAATCCAATATCGCCCCAATAATATGAGGATCCGATATTTGGGGTCACTACGCATACGGCCTTACTCTTTCGAGAAGCAAAGAGTCCGATCCAGATGCGCTTGCATACAGGAGCTGTCACTTCGAACAGGCGTCTCCCACATGCAATCCCTGGCGACGAAACTCTTCGCCTTGACGGGAGACCATGGATGTCACTTATGTGATCCTCCACCTCATATTCAAATTTTAATTAATTATCGTGAATCACATTCACATAATTAATTTTTCCAAGGGAATTATTAACTCTAATCATATTAGAGTATTTCAATTGGATATAATCAATTTAATCATATTAAATTAATTATCAATCCAATTCAATCAATCAAACTTGATTATTTTACTTGAATACATATATGGTAATATCTCAAAATACGTATTAATTCGAATTTTAATAATTAGAAAAAATACATCTTAATCCCTCGGACATTATCCCGGCCCTACCCGCTGTCATGGCCAGTACCGACGAGAGTGGGACGGACCACATACGTTGCAACCCGCAACCCCAATGCTCTCCGACTAGGCACCACATCCGCCTCGGGAAAGGATAATGCCAAATTGATTAATTTGTACTTGAGATGATCATCGGTTTTTCAACCGAAATTGTACCATATAGTAATAATCAAAACATTTTTGATTATAAGGAAATTTGCTAGACAAATTCCCAAATCCTATTCAAGCATCAAGTTTGAAAGATTGTGGTATCCAATTATGATTTAGATCACATCTTAATCAATTAATTGGTTGGGTCCAAGTCAATTAGGCAAATAATCATGTTTCAATATTTCACAAATATTTTCAAGATTATTTTACGAAATTAACAATTTAAATTCACTAATTGACAATCACTTGGTTCTAGATTAGGAATGCAATTTCAGTAATGACCCCTATTCACTAAAATTGACATATCTCAATCAATTTAAATCCAAATTAAGCAAACTCAATTTTCATAGATTGCTAACTTGATTTAGAACAGAACCTAAGTGGAGTTGCACGCATTTCGAGGCAGATGATAACAGTAATTAACTCTTTAATCATGTTAAAATCTACTGTTCCCGCAACAGTGCATACATGTTCATTAAAACAACCATAACTCGAGCATACGAAATCCGATTTACGCAAACTCAGTTCCTATGGTTTCCTTATTTAATGGGGAACAAAAAACCAATATTAAATTCGTGTTTAAACAATTTAAACAGTGCCGAATTTATTTACTAAACAGATCTGCGAAATCAAATGCGATGAAAACTTTCGCGACCTAAACGAACCCAAGTCGTCCTCGATTTTTCGAATCATATTCGAAACCGTCGACCTATGGCTCTGATACCACTTAAAGGATATGGAGAAATCCTCAAGCGCATCACGGAAGTGTGATCGTCGTATCGAATACGACGGAGAACGACTAGTCGCACTAGTTGTTCGGTGCAGCGGAATTTAAAAATTTTAAAACCGATGAAACCACATGATCCGAGAACCATTCTCAAATCGTTTCATCTATAACCACAGCAAGTATAATGCAATACCTCTTGAAGCGTGGTTGATCAAGTCTCTACGAAAAGAGACCTCCTGTCTCAAGTCCGATCGTCGGAGTAACAGCTTGCGAGCGCGGAGATGAGTCGCGGAGTCCTCGCAATCCAAGTTGATCCAAGCACGGTTGCTCCTGATCTCGTCGCACGAGATCAAACGTCTCCTTCGTGAGTGAAGCACTCCAAGAAGACAAAGAACCGCAGAGAGTCGAAGCGGCAGCACGATGGCGCGGGCGTCGACGATTCTCTCCACCAAGGTGGACGACCACCAAGAAGAGAGGGAGAGAGAGGGCTGTCGAGTATGAGAAAGAAAGAGAGAGTTTGTGCTACAATAGCATGTGTAAAGAGAGAGCCAAGCATGCCTCTCTATTTATAGGGTTTTGGGATCCATGGATCTCAATCCATGGGACACATAAAATCAATGGGTGAGATTGATTTATGTTCATCCAATGGCTAAGATTGTTGTTGACAAAAACAACAAATTTAGGTTAAAATATATTTGACAAAATCAAATATAATTCATTCCTAAATCAACCCAACAAATAAGGAGAGAAGACACATGGAGATTTCATCTCCATGTGCTTTCCAAGTGGGCGGCCACACATTCCATATTGGAATGGTGTGCCGCCCATGAGATTGCATGGAGATTGCAATCTCATGGAAATCCATGAGATTGCATATCTCCTTGCAATCTCTCTTATTTATTATGCAACAAATTTATTGGGTTTTATTCTTCAAAAATAATTCACAATTATCTTTGAGAATATTGCATTCTTGCCATGGAAAAATTGTGAATCATATTCACAACCCAAAACAACATATAATTCATATTGTTAATTAATTACACAATGTGTATCCAATACACATAATAATTAATCAACACATATAAATTATAATTAACTCTCTCTAATACATTATAAATCACATTTATAATATATTATGAATAATTGGATATTTCTATCCACATTATTCTTATCCAAAATAATTAAATCACATTCAATCATATTGGACAACTTCTCATACATCATGATAATTATATCACATTTAATTACCAATTTCTCTTTGCTTAGATCTTATGGAATTGTTCTCAAACCATTTAAGAACAATGCTATTTCTCCTCAGATACTTGGAGATAAGGACAGGGCGATTGTATTGTTCCACGTATAGTGACTTGGATGTTGAGATCATATCTCAAATCCAGATCCTATGGACCTCCCACTGATGCTTGATCAAATCAAGATCGTAGACTTAATCTTCTCATTGCATCTGAATCTCATTCAGATCAATGTCCAGTTCATGGACTAAGATTAGGTCACTTCTCAAATGAGAGGAGTCACTAAAATCCAAACCTGTTTCATCACTCCCTCGGAATGGAAACGTCATGGTTATACAATCGTATATGATCAAATCACCCTTCAGGCATTCCCAATACCTGCACATCCTACATACTGGAAGACTCATGATCATTCTGAAGATAAAGATCACTTTTGCACTGTCATCTTCAGAGTTAGATCATTTAAGTTTCTCAATCTTGGTCATTGGGATTTGGTATAGATCATATGCTTTCACAAAGCATATATCTTACCTTCAAATTCATGTCATGCTTCCAAAGCACGACGACCATGCATGGAATTTGTTCAGTCCCAATACCTCAGGAGTGAGCTCATGTCTCCCGGTTCACAAGTGAACCTGTATGATCCCTTTGAGAGATCGCATTACTCATATGTCCTTACATGCACACCAGCTCGCCGGTATATAGACCTTGATTAGGTCATCAACCTATTGGTCTGCCAAATGTACATGCTCAGACATATAGCAATACATCTGTCTCTAGTCAGAGGATGCATGCCTATGTTGTGACAGTATTCAACGTAGGTCTTTGGTTATCTCGATCTCGTCAAGTCAACCCATTGACTTAACTAACCTGACACCTCTGAATCATTATTCCCATGCAGAGGACCTGCATCAGGAGGTCAGTCAGATATCAGTCATATGAGAGAGGATTGCCATCTCCTACTCAGACTGGAGATCATCACTTAATGATCATTTGATGATGCTTGATGAGTCCTCTATCTAACTCCTTAGATATTCATCCAAGCATTAGCCTCTATGATCCATCCAATGAATCAACAGTTGTATGATCATCAAGTTGGCCATGGTACATAACCCTTATTGTACAGAGGGACCCTATAGTGCATTCATTCATTAATCTCAGAAAGGGAGTGAAAAATAATCAATAACTTTCATTGATAATTTATTCATTACAATAACATTTATTGTAGAAATGGTTCGCCTTGGGCTCACATTGCTAACAGGTATCACTCCATTGAGCATCCCGATGGAGAGGAGCAAGAGTATGAGGAGGCCCCAAACGACGGTGAGCAACCAAATAAATAGATACATATTGGTAGTCTTCTTGATCCACTCCTTGTAGTAGTTGATCAGACTTGGCCAGTTGATTCTCCGCACGAAGGGGACACATAAATGGCGATGAAGATAGAGGCCGAGAGTGAATGGTGTCCCTGTGGAGTAATCTCCATGTAGCAAACATGACTAAGATGGAGCGGGTTAACCATCGCCTTAATGATTAGCAGCACGCAGGACTACTCTTCCAGCACAACATCAGATGAATCAAAACAACAAGTGTCACCATCCTGCTCAGGTAGAGAGCACATACATATCCACTAGTTAGATCACTTTTCCTGAATTTTTAGTTAACTTCATTCATTTCAGGAGCGGTAGACAACCACCATTACCTGATGTAGCTGAGGAGGGAGTCGTACATGATGAAGAGCGATAGTCCAAACAAGAGGAGTCACATTCTGATGCTGAGGAGCACCATGATGATGCTAAAGATGGGAGCGATGCTGAGATGATAGACAATGACATGTGATTCCGATGTTGATACCACACCATCCCATGCATATGCTCCTAAAGAAGTTTCTTCTCCTGTGTTTGAGAGTTTTGTACATAATTCTGATACCTTCAATGTACATGTTGATTCCAATGAGATGATTAAAAATGAAAACTTTGTTGTTCATGAGATTGTTCCTTTTCCTGATGCTTTATTTAATAAAGGAAAGGAAAAATCCAAAAAAAATGATGTGACTCCAGAAACTGAGAGATTGCTTAAAGATCACATATTTTTGAAGATCCCACTCCATGATGCCTTAGATCATTTTCCTACACTCAAGCAAAAATTGAATAATAGGTATACAACACATCACGAACTGAGAAGCATATCTTGACCAAGTCAGAACAAGTTACCCAAGAAGAAGAGAGACTCATGTGCTCATTATGTCAAATGCGAGACTTCCAATGCAACGTTCGATCTCACTCTTTTCGATAATGGTTCCTCCATTAATTTGTTACCATCTTCGTTACTCGATAAACTCGAGTTAGGTCCACTTTACAAATCACGCATGATCCTTCAGTTTGTTGATCAATCAGTAAAGAGACCTAGGGACATTTTGAGCAACATTATCGTGAATATGCAGGATCTGCGATTCCTAGTGGACTTTAATGTCCTTAACACAGTTACACCTTACCCCAATCATTTTCCAGAGGCCTTTCTTGCAGACCATGAAGGGTCTCTTTGATTATGATACTAGGAATGTATCTTTTCACACCAAGCACGAGAAGGTACATATTGAGATGGCGAGAGAATCATCCAGTTCATATGTCCTGAATTCTTTAGCCAATTGTGATTGCATGGATGAGGTTCATTGCGACGACCTTGAGAGGTATCAGATTGAGACCCATGATATCCTAGCAGAGGATGGTTTATACACTACAATTAGCAACTCTTCTAAGGGTAGCTTGTACACTACTTCCATTTTAGATGATCTAGAGCCAGACTATCACATATCTGAGTTCTTTAGTTCCAGAATTTCTGAGGATGAGCACAATAGAGAGTCGGGTGGTGTGATAGAAATATTTATTGACGCCTTCTGTAGTCTAATTCCAGAGACATTTACTATTGTAGAGAAACAGATTTCATATATAGTATCCACCTATAGAGGCATAGATACTCAGCCATCTAGCGATTGGTTCACACTTTATCAACAGATGATACTGTACGATCCAAGTTGAGGTGATCTATTTTGTACAGGACTTGTGACCTACTTTTCCTCTTCATTTGTCATGTACAGATACCTTGAGATCTTTCGTTTTTGGAGCACACAACACTTGTACATTCTTCTTAGATCCTAATCATCCCCATTTTTGCTAATCTTTGTACTTAGGATAACAGATCCTAAGTACAAGGGGACCGATTATTTATGTTGATTTTCCATTTTTCTTATTTTGTTTTGTTTACTTTTCTTGTTTCTACATTCTTTCATACCTATCACTCGTCCCTAGTTTTTGCCACATTCTTTCTATACTTAGGATACCTAATCCTAAGTATAGGGGGGAACGAGTGATCCCATTGAGTTAGTTTTCTTCTTCTATCGGTCTTTTATTTCTTGCCCCCAGTCACCTCATTTTTTGTCTTCCATTATACTTACGATGATCACATCATAGGTATAGGGGGGGGTGACCGACTTCTTATTCTTTCACTCTTTTCACCCACATTTACTTAGCACGAGTTATGTCCTCATTTTTCTCATGTTGGTACTATGAGGACATAACACAAGCTAAGTATAACGGTGTGTGTATATATATTCTATAAATACGTGTGTCTATAACTCATACTTTTATGTATTATATATATAATCCATAAAAAGTGGGCGATAAAAATATTTATTTAAAAGCTATTTATTAAGTATTTATAAAAGCCTGGTAAACAAATAAAATATATCTAAAATTCTTATTTAAAATCGATGTTTAAAAGGAGTATTTAAAAAAATGTTTAATACTTATTTTAAAATCATATTTATTGAATTGCGTAAATAAACTTAATATCTAATATCCTTGTATTTCAATTTTGTAAAGGGATTTTTACACCTATAACCCCGAGTAATTTCATAATAACATTCATAACCCTGCATAATCGCGAATTACACCCAGAACCCTTAATAAATGATCTGTTTTACACCTACAACCTTCCGTTAGTTTAGTTCATTAACTCAACGAGATGATGAGTTAATCTAATCAATCTGTGTCTACCGGTTGAGATTAATTAAAAGTAAAAAGAAAAAGAAAAATATTTTTAGATGGATTTGGGAGCTTGCAGGTATGGGGATCGAATGTTGCCAGGCAGCGAGGAGAGGCCTCCAACGCAGGCTTGCAGGCAGCTTCCACGAGGTTTCAAGCATCGACACGAGGGCTTGCAGGTGATTTGATGGTTGGTGGAGAGACGTCCGGGCATACCATGAGAGCTTGTAGGCAATCGAAGGTTGGGGGGTCGATAGGGACTGGGTTACGGGAGGTAGAGGGCGGCCGGGGGGTGGGGGGGTGGGGTGGAAGGGGGGCTTTGATGGGTTGGGAGTTCAGGAGGTGTAGGTGGCGGTGCGGGGGGCGCTTCGATGGGTTGGGTTGCAGGAGGTGCAAGGCGGTAGGAACTTGCAGGTAGCGAGGGTTCTTCGATGGGTTGGGGGGGTTGCGGGAGGTAAAAAAACGGTAGGAGCTTGCCGGTAGCGGGGGTGCTTCAATGGGGGGAGGGGTTCATTGGGTCGAGGAGGTGGAGGGTGGTCGGGCGAGGGTGCATGAAGCGCTGAGGGAGCTTGCATGCAGTGGCGTTGGAGTTGCATGGGAAATCCCACAAGGATGGGTTGCGGGAGACGCATGCGGCACAGTCAAAGGTGGAGGGGTTACTGTAGCACTGGAAGATGTCGAAGAGGAAAGGTGGGTCGTCGGGAGATGCTAGAAGCCATGATGACGGAGGGGGTCCGGGGAGGATGGGGAGCCACAAAGGCAAAGGGGGCCCTATGGGGGAAGGAGCTTGAGTTGAGGTAGCGACAGAGGTAGGGCTTCCGGGGGGTGGGGGCGGGTTTAGAGGGCTTTGTTGTGACGACGGAGGTGGAGGGGAGAGGGGGGAGCTTCGACAACAGTTGGGGGATCGAGTGCTGCAGGAGCTTTGCAGGGGTTCGTTGCTGGGGAGCTCGCGACAACAAGCAGGGGGTTCGTCGGGGGCTCGAGTGCTGCGGTATATCAGGAGCTTGCGTGTTTCGGGGGTAGAGGTAGGGGGCTCAAGTGCTGCGAGAGCTCAGGAGCTTGCACACGGTGGGGACAGGTGGAGGGCAACAGTGGAGGTGGACCTTCCACGCTAGGTGGTGGTTGAGCATCGACAACAGGCGGGGAAAAAGGAGGGGCTTTGTTCGGGGCTTGCATGTAGGGGAGGGGGGCAAGGCAAAATGTTTTGAAGGGCAAAATTGTCCACGTTTAACTTTTTTCGTCTAAGTTAACGGAGATACGAAACGGATCTTGACACAGGGTTATGTCATGTAAAGGTTAAGCATTACTCGGGGTTTCTCGTGTACTTCGCAATTATGCAGGGTTATGAATGTTATTGCGAAATTACTCAGGGTTATGGGTGTAAAAATCCCATTTGTAAAATACATGTTATTTATTCCAAAATAAAATAGTGATAACTTATCTTTTAAAAATGGTAAAATATGGTTATTTATAAAAAAATGATAAATCTATAATTCATAAAAAATACAAAGCCCTAAAATCCATAAAAATGGTAAAATCTTTAAAATCCGTAAAAATGAGTAAAATTCAGAAAATTTATCTCACAAAAATACTATTGCATTTGCATTGGCATTTTTCAGAGTAAGTTTGATTTCTCGAACTAATGATTTAAAATAGTTCAAAGGGTGGAGCTTGATCATGGCCTTTCCCCTAAATTATAAGGAGCTTAGTTATGAACTGGAATTTAGACTTTTTAGGCCTTTGACTTTAATCTTTGGGTTCCATAGGACCATGTTCAGAATTCAACTTAAACTTGCCTAAGTAGGACACTTGGTGTCATCTGTATAGCTCTTCAATAGTGGGCCAAATTTTGAACTCATACACTCTGTACTTAGCTAGACTTGCATGGGGTTGTGAAGGGCAGTTCATTTTAGTGGTGCATTTTCATTCTTGTCTAGTGGCACAGATGTCTAAAAACGAGAGTTGTGCGGTTGAAATAAAGCTTTGGATGAGGAATGATCTACTAGCGTAATTTTTCTAGTTCCCCAAATATGGGCGGAAAAAAAGATTCTATATCCGTCGGGTCACATAAGTATTCAGTGCATCATGACCCCAAAAATATGGGCAGAAAAAGATTTTATATCCATCGAGGAAAATTTTATAAAATATATTGTTAAACCAAAATTGTCCAAGCTTCTTATAGCCTGCATATCTTGGTGGAGACTTAGCTACACTAGTCAATCTTCACAAGGAGATGTCACTACACTGGTGCATTCCAGTTCTCTTCTCCTTTGTCTAACTTCTCCCCCCATTCGTTGCGAACCAACACGTACCTGAATTTAGAAGGAAACACCCCCCTCCTTGAGGACCGAGTAGCTAAATGAGGAAGACATGGGAGTGTATTACTGGGGTGGGTAGTTTCTTCGCCTCCTTAAGCAGGAAGAGCTAACACATTTCACACACATTACAAATTAACTTCAAAGTTGAAGAGTTGGCGAGATGGATGAATGGATCTGAGTTAAATGTTGAGGTGAACCCGAATAAGGATTTGTGGAACTTGAGGACAATTAAGACTAAAATTGTAATCCTAATTAAGGCTTCGACAAAATGCTTAATCTAAGGCCTGATCATGCTCTATCCTTTATTTGTTTTCATGAATTGGTTTAGGAAAATAAATTCTTTCTTTCTTTTTCCTTATTCTTCAAATAAGTGTTTGCTAAGGGACTAACAAAGTCTAAGTAACATTTATGTCGTACTTTTCCTTAAAACCCGTAGCAAAGACATGTAATTATATGCATTGGTTTTTTTATCAAAAATATATTTATGAATAAAAACTCACTTCATGCATTAAAAAGGCATAAATAAAAAAAATAAAAAAACAGAGTGTAAATATGTATATGTTGTATATTATGACTTAGAAAATATAAATATAGCTGCAAGGTATATTTATATAACCTAACCCCTGAGACCAAGTAAGCATGACATGGTCGACAAATAATAAAGTAGGGGGAAATAAGGTAGAAAACCCAAAAATATCTAAATCTATTTATAAAATATTAATTCCATTTATTTATTATATATACAACCTTCGCATAATTATATTTAATTTATATGTACATATTATTCACCAAACTCTTTACCAATGTGTGTGTGTATATATTCTAACTTGTATATATGTTAAGAAATCAAAACTTCAAATTGTCAATTTTCCAACTTTTGAACCTCATAACTTCGTCATACAAACTCCAATCACTTTACTCACCTTTAAAGTTCAAGATATAAAATTCTCTAAATAATGAAGGTAGTTTCATAAAAAACGGAGTCCATTTGCAAAAAGTTGATTTTTGGACTTATTGCCAATGGGGTTTTTGGGCTTATTATGTACATACTCACTACACTCGATTTAGTAATTTTTTATTATTTTCTTGATACTGTAGTTTATTTATAAAATAAAATCCAAAAATAAAATCCTTAATTAATATTTTAAATAAATAAAAAACACTTAAAATAGGTAAAATTGAACTACACTGTATATACATGTATTTATTAATCTATGTAAATAAATGATTAAAATCTATAAAAATTCATACAAGTCTTATTTAGTATTTTATAAATTAATAAAATACCAAATAGTACCTTATTTATTAAAGTATTCAATTAACAATACAAATGTTATTTATAATACATATAGATATATGTATATTTATTGATATTTTATTTATATCATAAAATATGTATTATTTATATAGTTATAATATACCACAATTTAGATAATTTAATTATTTACAATTTTTATTGCTAAACTTTTTAAAATAACTTTATTTACTATTTATTATGTAACTTATAAAAATCTTTGGTTTTGAGAATTATGTGGTGCTGTCACGTGTCAACACCACATTCATCTTCCCCAAGAAACCATTATGTTCATTGTTTAAACGACCAAACTTCATCAATTTTCCATCCATCTATCTCTAATAAATCTCCATTCCAATCTGTGGATCATCTAGCCTAATCATTCCTACTCTATGCCCTCCAATCCAATTACCCTAACTACTTCTCATTTCTCCTATTTAATATGCCAATGTTGGCAAAAAAATACCAACCCCCTCTGATTCAGTTCCAACAAAGCTTGGTCCCAACTTCCATCGCCTAGGGCTTTCTCCTCGGGTAACTGAAGAGTGATTGATTATCCGCAAGGATGAAGGAAGAGTGGGGAAGAGATTCCAAGGTTCCATTTGGCTTGCATCATGTGTATCCACGCATGAAGCTCTGAGAAGCCACCGCCACGTCGAGCGAAGACCAGAGGCTTATACAACCTCTACTCCCAGGTGAAAGCTCACCTGTCAAATTTCATCATTTTGATCTATTTTTAAGCCAATTTAACACGATTTTAGACTTACTAATCACCCAACCCCCAATTGCATCCAAAACCCCCTTTACATTTGGTTTGAATCATCGATAAAATCGAGTTGAAATCCCAGTTTTGAACATTCTGTTTGAAACAATCTATATTTTTAGGCCGATTCATCTGGAATTAAGCCCAATTTCTTCTTGCAATTAATTTCATTGTCTGGAGATGATTTCCAGGAGCAAGGAGCAGCATCTTCCTCACATCAATTAGTGTAAAATCTTAACTTGAAGCTGTGCAAGGGCATTTCCACAAGGATCCCTTAAGAAACCTTCTAACTTCATCCCCATTATCTCCCGTAGCAGGAGAGCTCGAAGGGGGAAGGAGACCCTCTTCGGTCCCTGTCTATCTAATTCAGATCCTATCTCCGTCGCCAGATCGAGCCAATAACCACAGGAGACGATTTGTGCCGCAGTTGTTCTTCCAATTGGGGAAGAACAACCCATTCCTCCAGACTCCACAGGTGTACACCACGCGTCCCAGATCGACAGCCTCGATCACGTTTCAACTTCTAATCCAGACCACTTGATAGTGAAACGTTACAGAAATTGCTTCATAAACCCAACAAGTTTCAGATATTTACAACCACTGCAGAGGTTTTTAGTGTATGCATTTAGGTCCCTCTACAAGGTCCCAAATGTAAAGAACTCATATTTTCTCCAAAACATAATCCATCGTAATCTCTAACACTTCCCCTCAAAGTAGGAGCATATCCATCAATCACGCCCAACTTGGAAGCTATCCTAGAAAGGTGTTTCTTTGGTAAAACCTTTGTGAACATGTCTGCAAGCTGAAGATCTGTCGAGATGTGTGGTGTAGTAATCTTGCCTCCTCATACAACATCACGAACAAAATGGTTGTCAATCTCAATATGTTTAGTTCTCTCATGGAACATAGGATTTGTAGTAAGCAGCAGATTTGTTATCACAGTATAGAGACATGGGAGTGGTGATAACGACACTGAGTTCTTGTAGAAAAGTCAGTAGCCAAATAATTTCGCAGGTGTCCTGGGTCATCGCCATATATTTAGCCTCTGCAGTGGATCAGGAGGCTACAATCTGATTCTTGCTCCTCCAACTAACAAGGTTTCCTTCGACCATCATAGCATAACTCGTAGTAAAGAGACAATCCTCAAGCGAGCTTGTATAATCAACATCGGCATATGCAGTAACATCAATGTAGTTGTTTAACTCATAGAAAAGGCCACATCTAGGCAATTCCTCCAAGTAGCGAAGGATCTAAAGAACATCCTACAAGTGGATGTAACAAGGTTTCTCCATGTATTTGCTAGCCTGCTCACAACATAAGATATGTATGGCCAAGTAACAGTAAGATAAAAGAGTTTGCCAACAAGGCTTATGTATCGTGTAGTGTCTTCAAAGACATGATCAATGAAAGGGGATTGTTTTCTCGGATCTACAGGAATACCAGAGGGTTTGCAACTGAGTAACCTTGCCACAGTCAGTATATCTAAGAAATACTTTCTTTGTGACAGATGGAGTCCCTCCATAGTGCATAATACTTCTATGCACAGAAAATAATGACGTCCGAAATCCATAGCGACAAAAACCTTCTAAAGAAAGGCCTTGTTCTCTAGCACCCCTTTATCATCGTCAACTTTAACAACCATAGCATCCACATCACAACAAGTATAAATGTACCAATTGACCATTTTCTGACGAAAACAAAGTAGTCAGATGTAGTTCTCTGAAAATCCAGAGTGTCAATCTCTGTACTTAGTCTATCGAACCATGCCCTCGGGCACTACTTCAGATCATAGATTGCTTTGCGAAGTCAGCACATATACACCCCCTCGACTTCGTAACTTGGAGATTGCATCATGTAAACTACCTCCTCGAGGTCACCATATAGAAAAGTATTTTTGACATTTAGTTGAAAAATAGGCCAGCCCTTGTTCGCAGCTACTGAAAGAATAGTTCGTATGGATCTCATCTGTGCAACAAGAGAAAAGGCCTTGATGCAGTCAACTCCAAACATCAGTGTAAAGCCTTTCGCCACAAGCCTTGTTTCAACCTGACAATGGAGCCATCTAGAGACTTCTTCATACTGAAAACCCATCTGCAGGACACTGTTGGAAATGCGAGCCCACGGCGAGCCATTATGCAATAAATGTTATTGCACATATCATTCCCTGATCTGAAATGAGGAATGGATAATTTGTATAATAGGTCCCTTAGTACAATTAGGGTTATGTACCATGGCCATCTTAATAATCATACAGCTGTTGATTCAACTATTGAATCATAGAGGCTGGTGCTTGGATGAATATCTAAAGAGTTAGATTGAGGACTCATCAAGTACCATCAAATGATTATTAAGAGATGATCTCCAGCCTGAGTAGGAGATGGCAATCCTATCTCTGAAGGCTGATATCTGACCGACCTCTTGATGCAGGTCCTCTGCATAGGAATAGAGATTCGGAGGTGTCAGATTAGTTAGGTCAAAGAGTTGACTTAACAAGATCGAGATAACCAAAGTCCTATATCATATGCTGTCATGATATAGGCACGCATCCTCTGACCGGAGACAGATGTGTTACTATATGTCTGAGTGTGTACATTTGGCAGACCAATAGGTTGATGACCTAATCAAGGTCTATACACCGGCGCGCTGGTGTGCATATAAGGGCATATGAGTAATATGATCTCTCAAGGGATCATATAGGTTCAGTTACTGAACCGGAAGACATGAGCTCACTCATGAGATATTGGGAAGAATCAAATTCCATGCGCATGGTCGTCTCGCTTTGGAAGCTTGACTGAATTTGTAGGTTTGATATATACTTTTAGTATATGATCAAGACCTAGGTATGATATACACTTTTGGAAAGTGTATGATCGATACCAACTCCCAATGATCGAATGAGAAACTTACTGATAAAACCATGAAGTAGACAGTATAAAGTTGATCCGATACTTCGGGTTTAGTCTGAGTCTTCCAGTATGCAGGATGTACAGGTATTGGGAATACCTGAGGGTGATTTGATCATAAACGATTGTATAACCATGACGCTTCCATTCCTAGGGAGTGATGAAACGGGTCTGGATTTTAGTGACTCCTCTCAGTAGAGAAGTGATCTGATCTTGGTCCAAGTGTTGGACATTGATCTGAATATGATTCAGATACAATGAGAAGATTGGATTTACGGTCTTGATTTAATCAAGCATCTATGGGAGGCCCGCGATCTGGATTTGAGATACGATCTCAATATCCATATCACTATACGTGGAACAATACAATCGCACTGTCCTTATCTCCAAGTATCTGCGGAGAGATTGCATTATTCTTGAATGGTTCAAGAATAATTCCATAAGATCTAAGCAATGAAGAAATAATGATTAAATGTGATTTAATCATCTAGATGTGTGAAGAAATTATCCAATTTAATTAAATGTGGATAAGAATAATGTGGATAGAAATATCCAATTATTCATAATATATTATAAATGTGATTTATAATGTATTAGAGAGAGCTAATTATAATTTATATGTGTTGATTAATTATTATGTGTATTGGATACACATTGTGTAATTAATTAACAATATGAATTATATGTTGTTTTGGGTTGTGAATATGATTCACAATTTTTTCCATGGCAAGAATGCAATATTCTCAAAGATAATTGTGAATTATTTTTGAAGAATAAAACCCAATAAATTTGTTGCAAATAAATAAGAGAGAAAATCAAGGAGATATGCAATCTCATGGGAATCCATGAGATTGCCTCCTTGGACTCCCATAGTGGGCGGCACACCACTCCTATATGGAATGGGTGGCCGTCCAACATGGAAGGTGCATGAAGATGAAATCTCCATGCACATTCTCTCCTTATTTGTTGGGTTGATTTAGGACTAAATTATATTTGATTTTTTCAAATATATTTTAACCTAAATTTGTTGCTTTTGACAACAACAATCTTGGCCATTGGATTGACACAAATCAATCTCACCCATTGATTTTATGTGTCCCATGGATTGATATCCATGGATCCCAAAGCCCTATAAATAGAGAGGCATTCTATGCTCTCTAATAACTTGGAATATTGGAGCTCTCTCTCCCTCATTTCTTCATACACGCCAGCCCTCTCTCCCTCTCTTGTTGGTGGCCGTCCACCATACCCTAGAGGAGAGAACCGTCGTCGCCTTCGCCACCGTGCCGCCGCTTCGACGTTCTTCGGTTCTCCGTCTTCTTGGAGAGTTCCTCTCACGAAGGAGACGTTTGATCTCGTGCGACGAGATCAGGAGAAACCATGCTTGGATCATCTTCTTGGATTGCGAGGACAACGCGGTTCATCCCCGCGCTCGCAAGCAGTCTCGCCGACGATCGGACTTGAGACAGGAGGTCTTTTTCTTTAGAGACTTGATCAACCACGCTTCAAGAGGTATTGCATTATACTTGTTGTGGTTATAGATGAAACGATCTGAGAATGGTTCTCGGATCATGTGGTTTCATCGAATAAAATTTTTTAAATTCCGTTGCACCGAACAACTAGTACGACTAGTCGTTCCTCGTCGTATTCGATACGACGATCACGCTTCCGTGATGCGCTTGAGGATAATTTCCATATCCTTCAAGTGGTATCAGAGCCAGGTTGACGGTTTTGAATATGATTCGAAAAACCGAGGACGACTTGGGTTCGTTAAGGTCGCGAAAGTTTTCATCGCATTTGATTTCGCAGATCTGTTTAGTAAATAAATTCGACATTGTTTAAATTGTCTAAACACGAATTTAATACTTGGATTTTGTTCCCCATTAAATAAGGAAACCATAGGATCTGAGTTTACGTAAATCGGATTTCGTATGCTCTAGATATGGTTGTTTTAATGAACATGTATGCACTGTTGCGGGAACTGTAGATCTGAACGTGATTAAAATGTTAATTACCGTTTAGACTTGCCTCGAAATGCGTGTAACATCACTTGGATTCTGTCCTAAATCAAATTAGCAATCTATGAAAATTGATTTTGTCTAATTTGGATTTAATATGATTGAGATATGCTAATTTTAGTAAGAAGGGGTCACTGCTGAAATTACAGTCCTAATCTAGAACCAAGTGATTGTCAATTAGTGAAATTAATTGTTAATTTCGTGAAATAATCATGAAAAATATTTGTGAAATATTTGAAGATGATTATTTACATAATTGACTTGGCCTCAACCAATTAATTGATTAGATTTGATCTAAATCTTAATTGGAAACAAATTCATCAAACTTAATGTTTGATTGGTGATTGTCATTTAATCATTTAATGAAATTAAATTGTTTAATTTCCTAGAATAATTGTGCATAAATATTTGTGAAATATTTGATGATAATTATTCCCTTAAATGACATTGCCTTAACCAATAATTGATTAAGATGTGATCTAAATCATAATTGGAAACCACAATCTTTCAAACTTGATGCTTGAATAGGATTTGGGAATTTGTCTAGCAAGTTTCCTTATAATCAAAAATATTTTGATTATTACTATATGGTACAATTTCGGTTGAAGAACCGATGATCATCTAAAGTACAAATTAATCAATTTGGCATTATCCTTTCCCGAGGCGGATATGGTGCCTAGTCGGAGAGCATTGGGGTTGCGGGTTGCAACGTATGTGGTCCGTCCCACTCTCGTCGGTACTAGCCATGACAGCGGGTAGGGCCGGGATAATGTCCGAGGGATTAAGATGTATTTTTCTAATTATTAAAATTCGAATTAATACGTATTTTGAGATATTACCATATATGTATTCAAGTAAAATAATCAAGTTTGATTGATTGAATTGGATTGATAATGAATTTAATATGATTAAATTGATTATGTCCAATTGAAATACTCTAATATGATTAGAGCTAATAATTCCCTTGGAAGAATTAATTATGTGAATGTGATTCACGATAATTAATTAAAATTTGAATATGAGGTGGAGGATCACATAAGTGACATCCATGGTCTCCCGTCAAGGCGGAGGGTTCCGTCGCCAGGGATTGCATGTGGGAGACGCCTGTCCGAAGTGACAGCTCCTGTATGCAAGCGCATCTGGATCGGGCTCGTCGCTTCTCGAAAGAGTAAGGACGTATGCGTAGTGACCCCAATATCGGGTCCTCATATTATTGGGGCGATATTGGATTGCGCATAGCGAGTTGTATTCCTGTTGACGGTTGGTTCAATTAATGACGGGTCAACATCGCCTTAGGGGTGGTGGGCCCGGGTGTTAAAGACAGAATTGGGAGATGCAAGTTGGACTTGCAAGGCGGAATGTGTTCCCGCTTCTTTTTATCCGAGTTGTAGGTTCTCATATTATTGGGATGCAACAAATATAAGGAAGGAGATCCCAGATCTTGCTTGAGATATAATGGTAAGTATATCTCTTACATTGAAAGTGATTAAGAGAATGAACTTTCAGTGTTGACAAGGCAAGACAACTTTGATATAAAAATTCCTAAATCAAAGTAAAATATGTATATATAAATACATACATTTATGCAAATTTCTTATTTCAGATAATCCTTCATTAAAACCCACTCAATGATATACTCAATAGTAACCAGTGAAATATCTTGGATTGGACTCATGATCCAGATATTGTACTTGCAATTGAACACATAATGTATGTGGTTGCAATGTGCAAATTTCCTCATAATATTGAGAAATGACAATTAAATAGATAATAGGACTACAACCCTAGGGTTTGTATGTCTCTATAGTCTTGGTATCATCAAATGTACTTTGGAAGTGACATGTTGATGATGATCATAATTGTCATATAATCCTTATAAAATCAATGAAGATTTTCTGGCATACATATGTGCTCTTGACATTTAATCATGAGTGACATGGTTTTCTACATCATGTAGAATGGTAGCTCTATAAAGAGATGATGTATTCAAATTGTTTGAGTACCTACCTGAACCTATGTTTTATGAGTTTAGATGGATGTAGATGATGAGTGTCATTATTCTACTGTCTATACTCTAGTCATTCATGAAGCTTCGTAGTATTCATATTGTGTGAATCTAATGAAGCATAAATAAATGTTGAAATACTCTTATTTTGAATTCTTTTTGAATTTATTGTAAGAGATCCTTAGTCTTAAGCAATGGTTGCTTATAGATAAAGGGAGCACAATGGAAGCATGGGTTGGACCCAAGAAAGAAGGAAAGTCAAAGAGTTGACTGGACTTCTGTGACTTCCATATGACATCCAAAGAGTTGGATGAGTGCCAATACTGCAATAAGTTGATGTGTTGATAGTATGACTATCAAGTCTGTCTAGAATCCTTAGAAAAGGACTCGGATGGAGCATCAGAATAATCTACATAAATCATTGATATTGACTTACTTATTGAATAAGATAAAGTCAAATAATTGTATCTCAATAATCTGATGACATTTGCAATGGGTTGCATATGTTTTTAGAAGACTGGAAAATTTGATCTTAAAGGTTTATAGTTATCCACGTGAGTATTGATGCAACTGTTGCAACAATCTCTGTTGGATTAATAGACTTGTTAATTTCAGTGGGAGAGCCCTTAGTCTTAGAGAATGTCTCTGTGACCTAGATATTAGAATACACTCATTGTTTATTTCTAAATGTTGGAAATAAACATGAATTCTGAGATAGAACTATCATAAAGAGTTATGATGAAGATATTTCAGATAGTAATCTAAAATCTAGTGGACTCCACATAAATTAGAAAAAATTAATGAATGGTTCATTAACATTTCTGAATACTGAAATTAAACCTTAAGATCAATAGGAGGATGAAGATCATTTGACAATGATCTAGCATCAAGCCTTGGACATTTGTCTATTGATTTGATCAATAGAATAGTAAGAGATGAAACTTTAGAATGTCTAAAATTTCAAAACTTACATACTTATGAATATTGTCCAATACACCCTTCTTCGGGAATGGTGTAAGATGCCAAGGTATTCAGGATCTCATACATATTGATGTATGTAGATCATCTATATCATAGTAAACATTGTGGATATGTGATATCTATTGATGATTGTATGATATGAGATTTCTTCTCTTCACCTAAGAAACCTTTGAAATGTTCAAACATTTCATTAATTTTGGTTTAGAACCAAAGTTTGAAGGAAGATAAAATGAATTTGATCTAATCTAGGTAGCAAGTACCTACTAGATAAATTCGAAGAATACCTTATGGAGATATGAATATCATTTCTATCTCAATCCTCCTAACACATCTTAACTCAATAGAGTTATAGGGAGATACAATTGGATCATGTGTGACATGATCTTATCAATGATGAATTTTAGCATAATTATCCCTTAGTTTCCAGGTATGTATGTGTAGTAGAGACTACAATGTATATCCTTAATAAGGTTCCATGTATGTTGGAATCTAGCACTTAAGAGTGCTGCTTCATTAGGAAAATAAAGGATAGTATTGGATACCTACTTTATGACCTTGAGATTCTTAAAGTATCTCATCTCTGAGAATGTGATTCTTAGAGGTTGAGACTCTTGAGAATCAAGATGAAAATGAAGTGTAGGAACTCATTTAATCTTGAGAAGATAATGAGGCTCCTGAAATTGGAAACTAAAAAGGACAATTAATGATGAAACATTAATACCTCTTCAAATGAGTTTGAGGATGTATTCCATGTGTCAGTTAAGTCTGACAATGATCGGACTTCATGTGATGAAGCTCCTAAGGATCATGACATGGAAAGATGGATTTTAGCAATAAAAGTCTAATGTAGACTTCATATACAAGTGTTGTATATGGACCCTCGAGGATCCACCTATATGGGTAATACCTGTAAAGGTGTAAATGGATCTTCAAGAGAAAGGGAACCTGATGAGAAGGTGGAGACCTTCAAAGCACGGTTCGTAGCCATGAGCTACACATCGGAAGAGAAGACATTGCTTGCGATGAGACTTGCTCTTCGGTGACCATGCTTAAAAAAAATCAGAATATTGCTAATCTTGGTTGCACAACTTGACTATTGCATCTTCAAAGATGTAAGTCAAGATTGCATTCCTCTATAAATACCTCTATGAGGATATTCACATGAAGTAGCCCCAGGGCTTCATGGTTGAGGAAAGCAAGGTGTGCAAGCAGAGGAATCCATCTAAGGACTCAAATAAGCTTCTTGAAGTTGGACCATGAGATTTAATGGAATTATAATTGTTATGATTTCAAATAGAATCTTGATGAGCCATGTGAAGCTTAGTGGGAGTGCCTTTGTGTTCATCATGCTAAATGTAGATAATATCCTAATCATTTAGAATGATATAAGGATGATAATAAGTGTTTTATAGACTGGCTATTCCATATCTTGAAATATGATTTCAAAGATACCTCTTAGATCTTAGTTCTGAAGTTGTTCAGAAGCCAAGAGAAGAGGATAATTGGACTGTCATATTTATAGTACACCTTGGACATATTCTATTCTTAGAAATTCCAAGAAAGGCTTCCATCCCTTAAGATATGGTACTGACCTATCTAAAGGGATAACACCTCAAAGAGTTGAGGAAGTGAATGCTAGAACTACTTGCCCTTGGGCATCAGTTCTGAGAAGCCGGTGTGTGTACTGGATGTGTACAAAGGCCAGATGGCTGCCATGCAGTGGGAGCAGTAAACTGTTACTAATCCTACTATGGAAATAAAACACTTGGTTGCAGTAACAACAAAATCTTCATAGATGACAAGATTTTTTGAGATAGTGATCTCAAAGTCTTATCTTCAAAAGTTTAAGACTTTATAGATAGTGATCTAAAAGGTCTTAACTAAAGATACATTAGGAGATAGAGATCTCCAGAAATAAGGATATTCTTATAAGGATTATGGAAATACTGGTTATGATAATTGTTAAGCTGTAGTGTCAAGGACACTATAACTAACAAGATTGAGTATTAGTTGCATAAGATGCAACATTCGCATTGGATGCGAGCACTGTTACTGGGGATATGCAAGTGCCGTAAAGGACTTGGCGTAGTCTCGCGGGAACAGAGTGACTGATCAGCTTACCTAGCTATTTTCTAAATAGCCTATGATTGTCACATGAGTGCGGGTTTAAATGATTAGCCCATTAATGGCTCTTTGGGCTAGTGGGAGATTGTTGGAAATGCGAGCCCACAGCGAGCCATTATGCAATAAATGTTATTGCACATATCATTCCCTGATCTGAAATGAGGAATGGATAATTTGTATAATAGGTCCCTTAGTACAATTAGGGTTATGTACCATGGCCATCTTAATAATCATACAGCTGTTGATTCAACTATTGAATCATAGAGGCTGGTGCTTGGATGAATATCTAAAGAGTTAGATTGAGGACTCATCAAGCACCATCAAATGATTATTAAGAGATAATCTCCAGCCTGAGTAGGAGATGGCAATCCTATCTCTGAAGGCTGATATCTGACCGACCTCTTGATGCAGGTCCTCTGCATAGGAATAGAGATTCGGAGGTGTCAGATTAGTTAGGTCAAAGAGTTGACTTAACAAGATCGAGATAACCAAAGTCCTATATCATATGCTGTCATGATATAGGCACGCATCCTCTGACCGGAGACAGATGTGTTACTATATGTCTGAGTATGTACATTTGGCAGACCAATAGGTTGATGACCTAATCAAGGTCTATACACCGGCGCGCTGGTGTGCATATAAGGGCATATGAGTAATATGATCTCTCAAAGGGATCATACAGGTTCAGTTACTGAACCGGAAGACATGAGCTCACTCATGAGATATTGGGAAGAATCAAATTCCATGCGCATGGTCGTCTCGCTTTGGAAGCTTGACTGAATTTGTAGGTTTGATATATACTTTTAGTATATGATCAAGACCTAGGTATGATATACACTTTTGGAAAGTGTATGATCGATACCAACTCCCAATGATCGAATGAGAAACTTACTGATAAAACCATGAAGTAGACAGTATAAAGTTGATCCGATACTTCGGGTTTAGTCTGAGTCTTCCAGTATGCAGGATGTACAGGTATTGGGAATACCTGAGGGTGATTTGATCATAAACGATTGTATAACCATGACGCTTCCATTCCTAGGGAGTGATGAAACGGGTCTGGATTTTAGTGACTCCTCTCAGTAGAGAAGTGATCTGATCTTGGTCCAAGTGTTGGACATTGATCTGAATATGATTCAGATACAATGAGAAGATTAGATTTACGGTCTTGATTTAATCAAGCATCTATGGGAGGCCCGCGATCTGGATTTGAGATACGATCTCAATATCCATATCACTATACGTGGAACAATACAATCGCCCTGTCCTTATCTCCAAGTATCTGCGGAGAGATTGCATTATTCTTGAATGGTTCAAGAATAATTCCATAAGATCTAAGCAATGAAGAAATAATGATTAAATGTGATTTAATCATCTAGATGTGTGAAGAAATTATCCAATTTAATTAAATGTGGATAAGAATAATGTGGATAGAAATATCCAATTATTCATAATATATTATAAATGTGATTTATAATGTATTAGAGAGAGCTAATTATAATTTATATGTGTTGATTAATTATTATGTGTATTGGATACACATTGTGTAATTAATTAACAATATGAATTATATGTTGTTTTGGGTTGTGAATATGATTCACAATTTTTTCCATGGCAAGAATGCAATATTCTCAAAGATAATTGTGAATTATTTTTGAAGAATAAAACCCAATAAATTTGTTGCAAATAAATAAGAGAGAAAATCAAGGAGATATGCAATCTCATGGGAATCCATGAGATTGCCTCCTTGGACTCCCATAGTGGGCGGCACACCACTCCTATATGGAATGGGTGGCCGTCCAACATGGAAGGTGCATGGAGATGAAATCTCCATGCACATTCTCTCCTTATTTGTTGGGTTGATTTAGGACTAAATTATATTTGATTTTTTCAAATATATTTTAACCTAAATTTGTTGCTTTTGACAACAACAATCTTGGTCATTGGATTGACACAAATCAATCTCACCCATTGATTTTATGTGTCCCATGGATTGATATCCATGGATCCCAAAGCCCTATAAATAGAGAGGCATTCTATGCTCTCTAATAACTTGGAATATTGGAGCTCTCTCTCCCTCATTTCTTCATATACGCCAGCCCTCTCTCCCTCTCTTGTTGGTGGCCGTCCACCATACCCTAGAGGAGAGAACCGTCGTCGCCTTCGCCACCGTGCCGCCGCTTCGACGTTCTTCGGTTCTCCGTCTTCTTGGATAGTTCCTCTCACGAAGGAGACGTTTGATCTCGTGCGACGAGATCAGGAGAAACCATGCTTGGATCATCTTCTTGGATTGCGAGGACAACGCGGTTCATCCCCGCGCTCGCAAGCAGTCTCGCCGACGATCGGACTTGAGACAGGAGGTCTTTTTCTTTAGAGACTTGATCAACCACGCTTCAAGAGGTATTGCATTATACTTGTTGTGGTTATAGATGAAACGATCTGAGAATGGTTCTCGGATCATGTGGTTTCATCGAATAAAATTTTTTAAATTCCGCTGCACCGAACAACTAGTACGACTAGTCGTTCCTCGTCGTATTCGATACGACGATCACGCTTCCGTGATGCGCTTGAGGATAATTTCCATATCCTTCAGACACATGTTTAGTTCCATGTAGACATTGTACAAGATCCCATGTCCCTCAAGAATTGAGAGCACCCAATACTTCGTTCATTGCCTTTCGCCAACCATGATCCTATAGTGCAACTAGGAACATAAATTGGCATAAGGGCATCTGCATATCTTCTGCCAGTACATGATAAGCTAGTAGTAGAAGTGAAATGAGACATAAGATGAAGGTTACATTGCCCCTTAGTTTTGCATAGAGTAATTGAAGCTCTTGAGAATCATCTGGGGCAATATCGGTGGGAGAGCTTGAGGATGGCATATTTTTGTGCAACAATGGAATAGGTAGTGGAACATGTGTTGATGTAGATGTTTCTTTTATACACAATAGGTGGAGGAGGAAGATCTAATGGAATATTTGAAACAACCTGAGTAAAGAAGCTAGTTTGTTTGAAAAACGTGATATCGACAGATATGTAATAGTGATGCCCAGACGGATCATAGCATATGTAGCATTTCTGTATTTGAGAATAACCAAGAAAAACACATTTAATCACATGTGAAGATAATTTATCAACAGTATGAAATTGTGAACAAATACATTACAACCAAAAATCCGCATTGGTCGTAGAGGGAAGGGTGACTCAGTTGGGTGTAGTAAGGCAAAGGGAGTAGAGCCATTTAGGGATGCAGAGGGAACTCTATTTATAAGGTGAACAACAATGAGTACTGCATCTCCTTAGTAGGTCTTAGACTCTTAGGAACCTTTATCTGGGTGAGTAGAGCGCGAGCAATATCAAGGAGATGTCTTAGTTTTCTTTCTGCTACCCCATTCAGTTGGGAGGTATATGGGCATGAGGTTTGATGATGGCACTCTGAGAAGCAAAAAAGGATGTCATTTTGGGTGAATTCCAAGGCACTACCAGAATTAAAATTTTGAATAAAAGTAGAGAAGATATTTTTGATATAGTGAAAGAAATTCTTGGCAATAGTATTAATTTCCGAATGTTATTTTAACAAGAAGACCCAAGAAGATCAATTGTAGTCATCCAAAAAGACAACAAAATATTTATGACCACTCAAAGTTCGAACTGGACAGGGTCCCCAGAGATCACAATGGACAAGAGAAAAAGGGACACAACAACGATGCTAAGTCCGTGAAGGAAAGGATGCTCGATAATGTTTCCCAAACTGACAGACCTTACACTCAAAGGGTTTGAGCGTAGAGAGTCCAGGGAACATCATGTAGAGTGCCTTGGCAGAAGGACGACCCAGATGAAGGTGCCACAGAAGAGGATCTTCAGAGATTGAAACTACGCCATCAAAATTGGAATCAGAATGGATGTCGAGGTAATAGAGGTTGTTCCTCTCATGTCCCCCACCAAAAATCTGCCTCGTACGAATGTCCTGAAAATAATAACATAACTCATCAAAATAACATGACAGTTAAGTTCAGTACATAGCTTCTGTACAGATAAAAGACTAAGACGAATGGTACGAACACAATGAACATCAATCAATCGAGCTTGGAAGAGAAATTGACGGTACTGACAACAGTAACTGGGAATGGTCCCCATTAACAACGCAAACGGTGTTCACAGAGGAAGATGGTTGCGAAGACATGAGCATACTTCTTTCTCCTGTTAGATGGGTAGAAGCTGTAGAGCCAATAATCCATGCAGGTTTGGCGGTAGAGACAGAATGTGTTACTGCACCTGAAGTAGTAGCCAAGCAGACAATAGAAGCATGAGTAGTATTGTCATTGCCAGACGAGTTGGAATCTTGAAGAAGTTCCTTAGGCATGCATATTCAGAAGCAGTAAAGGGGTTTGCACCTCCCCCCCCCCCCCCAAGATTGTTGGACAGATGTATCTTCAGTCGCATCATAAGATGTTTCTTCATAGGCATTGTTGGCACGAGGTTGCAAGTCAATCGCTGCCTAGTAGTAATCAGAATGGTGATTCCAGCATCCATGGTGCACACATGCTAGATAACAAGCAGTAGAAGAATCACGTCTGGGTCCACATCTAAAGTAATGACCACATCCAAATTCACAGCCACGTCCAGATTTACGACCGCATCCATGTCCAAAATCATGATTGCATTCTCCTTGATAATTTTGGTGTCCTCTGTAACCCGAGGAGGTATGATGGGTCATCGTCTCTATAGATGTGTGAATAGTAGAGTGTTGAATCGAAGCCTTTAGCTCTTGTAGTCGTCCGAAGATGGTCTCAATGGTGGGTAGAGTATCAACAATCAGATCAGGTCTTTCACATGCTTGTATCATCGATACAACCCATAAAGAAATGTGTAAACTTGCCATTTAGCACGATCTCACATATGTTGATCACATCATATAGGCTGGAAAATAAGTGGCTCCTCAAATAGGACAGTAAGAAGCATGTAATACTCGATAAGGCTCGACTCTCCCTGAGTAGCAGACTAGATTCTTGTGTATATGTTAGAGAGATGAGACTTGGTCATCTTTTGAGAATATGTGCTCTCAAGGTTCTCCCACATCACCTTTGCAATGTCCTTGTAAAGAAGATTGGCAACAATGATTGGATGGATCGACGATGTTGGTCATCCAAGCGATAACTTGACAGTTGTCAACAAACCAAGTTTCATAGTCCTTATCTGTTTCAGCAAACGAAACCTTTGTAAGAACATAGCTTTTGCGTTGCACACCAACTAACACTTTGAAAGTCCGAGACGATAGAACATAGTTCTCAGAGCCTTTAACTTGATAGAAGTGACATATACCATCAAAGAAGAACTGAAGAAGTAGGGTACACGAGCTTGGTCTAGTGGACACCATGGTGATTGTGTAGGTCAAGAAAAGTAACCTAGAAAGTATTTTTTGTCTTAATCAAGCATCACGAGACCTAATCGAGCATCAAGACGATTTGTGGCGATCATAGATAGACCATAGTAGATCGTGTGTGGCTATAGAGGGACCGCGAGAGGCCTTCGTGGCTGCTGTAGAGTTGCTGTACGCCATTGGCGATGGGCTTCGAAAGCCCTCGGTGCCATTGGTGGCACCTTGAATTGCTCCTGGAGGCGCGCTAGGGCTAGAGCAACACCCAATGACAAGATCGGGCGGGATTGAAGGCCTAAGGAGGCACGTAAGATGCCACATGAGGGGCCCAGTGACAGAGTAGTAGCATACAGGAAACACGGTCAGGAGGGGCTGGAGGCCACATGCGGCGCGCGAGGCGACACACGAGAGGCCCAATAACCCCATCTGATGCATAAGGTGGCATGCTGAAGGCCTTTCGGCCTACCTGGCGACGTGTGGAAGGCGTAGAGGAGGTCCTTTTCGTGGGTGGTGGTTGCGGCGATGGATTAGGGCTAGATGGTAGTGGTGGTGGGATTTAGGTTAGAACACCGGTATAGGACCGCTGCTCCAATACCATGTAGATAAATAAAGAAAGAACGCAATGAGATGCTTATTCAAGAGTCTAGGGATCCTTATATATGACTAAGCCCTAGAGACCTCAAAAGGACAAAATACATAAGCACCCTTGTGCAGTTATAATAGAATATAAGAATGTAATCTATCATAATCTCTAACAGGATATTAAGGCCATGATTTATTAAGACCTTCTTTGACAAGATATGCAGAAGGGTCAAAGATTTCATCCTTACCATCAAATGACATCAAAACTAGTGACCAATAGAAGTTATCCTGCTCTAGTTTACTCTCTCATTGATTATGATCCCTCAACCAATCTCACAACTAGTGCAATTAGAGAGAGATTGGATGCAAGGATCTGTTTTGGCAGTGGAAGAGTGATAGTAGATAGAAGCAAAGTTTAGGGAGAACGAATGTTGATGAATGCACTACGTCAAATTGAAAATTAAAAACTTCTTCTCACTGATAACTTGAAACTTGCATACATGACTTCGAACTTTTACAAGAAGAGGACTAATAATGGGATTTATGAATAGGATTTGACAACTGTCTTACAATTCTACTCTTATTTCCTCCATTTGCTACATTAAGAAAATCCCAAAAGATCCTCCAGTCCTTTTTATTCCGGATTTGATTTAAATTTGTCAATTTATTGAAACCACGATTAGTGTGGGTTCTCTTTAATTAGTTTATTAAGCCCAATTATTATATACTTTGTCACTTTCGAATTTAAGGTCCAATTTACAAATTCGGAGCTAGTTCTTAGGTTTTCTTCCCAACTGACTATTTCAACTTGATTCTAGAGTTGTCTAAATAATTTTCTAACACTTTTAACAACTAGTTGGTTTATATTAGGTTTAGATCTAATCGGACAGTGGGGTCAGTAACCGGATATACGGGATCTGTGCGCCCATGGGGTGTGTGAGCTAGGATTTTCCAGTCACTGCTGGAGACTCAAACCCATGTGTTTGTCTTTTCTCATGTGTTCGAGGTTGGTGTCCCTGCTTGTTGGGGGGGGGGGGGGGGAGGGGGAATGTGGTTGTGAGATGAGGCTCTTGACTGTTATCAGGCAATGCCCTTTCTTCTGCAGGTGGTTGGTTAGACATGACGGGTGTTGATGGTGCAGGGAAGGTGGTCGACAAAATCACTGAGAGAGAAGTAATGAGAGAGAAGTAATTCGAGAAGAATTGAAAGAAGCTGCTGTGCGAAGTGCACTCATAGGTTTGAGAAAATGCCTGAGAAGGATCAGCTTCTTTTGAAAAAAATGAGAACCTTTCAAATGCAAACCTCCCTTTTTTATCTCCTGTAATATCTGGGAGGGAATCAGAGTTAAAGACAGCTGCTGCTCTTGGGAAATTTATTGATAACTGAGAAAAGGTACTAAGAAATTGTCCTTTCATACGGAATGAGGGGTTTCCTTGTAGCTGCATTCTTTTGGGGATCCACCATCAATTAGAAGCCCCACCTATATATGGAGGCCGATAAAATTACGTAGGAGGAGATCACTGCACTACTGAATGTTTTCTTATTTCGTTATTGCTCTATTTTGTTAATTAATCACTGATCTATTGGATTTTAAAAACTTTCTGAGGAAGAGATCAAGGATTGAGGTGAAATTTACTTGACTGTCCTGGATTTAAGACAAATTCTTATGAAATATGTTATAAAAAAAGATTTCTTAAGATCATATGCAATTAGAGAAAACGGAAGGATGTGAATCTCCCACAAAAAGAGATGGAAGTTATTCCTTTAAAGGAATCTGTTGAAGAACTTATGGAAGACGTGATCAAGAAGCGATAAGAAAGGTGGGTTTAGTAACAGCCAAGGTGTCCCAACGTCTAACCTAAAAAAAGGTATACAATAGATTACCATCGTGCATAACAAATATTAATAATAATGTGCAAGAGAGAGAGATCAACTACTGCTAGAAATGTAGTATTTGCCATTTCTCACTTGCAAATCTTAACTTGATACGTGTATATAGCAAATAATAAAGACTTCTAGAAACTCACAAATGGTACAATAGGATCCCTGATTTGATGTTAATTTTGCCAAGTGTGAATTAGAAAATGAAACTTTTGAATATCTAATGCATTAAAATGCCAGGATAAAATGGTTTAGATCCATCTTTTGTGAACTAACAAGAGGAAAACTATACTTCTGCGTAAAGCCAAAGAGGCAACTTTGAGTTTAGATTTCAACTCAGAAATAATGTGAAAACATCGCATAATTGATATTGAGGATTTCTTTAAAAAAATCTTACAGGCAATTCTCTCTCCAAAATCCAGGCCCCTGCAGCTTCATCAAAACTCAAAGGGATTCTCTGCAAATGGTAAAAACATAGAACGTGTTTGACAAAAGTTGAGGACCAGTCAAAGTGTAGGAAATTTCATTAGAAGTTGCATAACATACTGTGTTTGACGAACAGTGAGAATTGGTTGAACTTAGAAATGTTGATCAAGGAGAGGGTCAGTTAATCATATGACTAATTAAAAAAAGGATTAAACTGAGATATTTTCCTTATCATAGAGCATTTCATTATCTAGTTTTTTGATGTTCAAATATGCATTAATTTGCAAGCCCTAAGTTATTATGTGCACAATGAAATGTTGGAAGGTCGAAGCGCCGCATGCAAACTTGGAAAATGTCATATAATACACGAAGTGTAGCAATTATTTTATTATTAGAAGTTTCCTATATAACAAATATTCTGGGACAATCATTCGTAACTTCTACTTTTAGTGAAGCTCTGTAGGACTTCACTCATAAAAATTAGTTTGCATACCTGTCCCCATCCAATATCAAGCCCAGAGACTTCCACAGAAGAACAGTCGTTATCATCCCACATCAGTCTAACTGTATTTTTAGATAGGCCTGTAATCTGTAATCAATTGAAAACTATACCGTAAACACAGTTTCCAGAAAAGCTTTTAACAAAGATATGCAAAGAAAAGGAAATGAATTATTTACTATCATTACTTATTTATAGTAGAAACTAACAGTTTAAACACATACCGCAGCATCTAAACTGCATATCGTTTGTTTAGCAGATAACGGCAAACCCACAATATTTTTTATAAAAATGAGAAGTTGCTCACAATGTCAGCTGTAGCACCTTTAATGGCTTCTAGTTTTGGGAAACAGGGACGCTTCCTCTGCGAGAGTATTGGTTGAAATATAGGAGATGAAAACATATACAAACAAAATAAACATCAATACGTCACCCATATTTGGAACCACAACAAGAGGATACTTGCATAAACAAAAAAACGAAAAAATATTCTATGAGAAAATAGATTAATCATCCACAAAAAGCAAAAACTATCAAATGATGATTAAAGAAGCCATCCTTACCAATAGTAGCTCATGTGCCTCTGAAAGTTGATATTCCCGAAGCCAAAACATGTACGCCAACTGTAATAAGAAAAAGGGTGATGAAACTTTTGTGGAAGCCCCAAAATGAATACATGGCAATTCGCGAAAGTAATAGTAGGGGTTTTGAAGTTTGAATTATATTAAAGTGCCCAAGATATTCACTTGAAAAGAATTCTAGGCTTTTCTTCATTATTGGTTTTAAAGCAAGCCAAAGGATGAGCTCCAACACAGGACGTCATTCAAAATTTCCTTCATTATTTTCAGTAAAGAATCATTTGGCGTCTCTTTTGTGGTGAGAGGAGACACGGATAAGGAAAAGGAAATTATATAATAGTACAAAGAATTGATAGAAGGAAATAGAACATTTCTATTCAGTGGACTGTGTTTTTATCTATAAAGACTAGGGTACTATAGGAAAGAATTATATTCAATGGTTATTGATATGCCTTGAATCCTAGTCATCCCTAAGTTGAAAAATATCATATGCACACCCATCTGCCATACCATACCCTAATAGGGGGGGGGGGGCATGTGCCCTCCCAACAGCCAACGCCGTTTTTATAAGCGGTTCTAATTCTATTCGACTATATGGATCCGTTTGTTTCACGAATCCGTCTGTACGGGAATGGTACAAACTCCCCTAGGATTAGGGCTCACTGCATCCTTTATACTCTTTTTTTCTGCACAGTGAAAACCGATTCGGCGCCGCCCAAGGACGTAGCCCAGTTACGGGTGAACCTTTAAAATCCATGTGTTTGCGTCTTGTTTGATTGATCTTGTTTGCGTGTATTTGCTTCCGCGATTCGCAACAAACTGGTATCAAAGCATCGAGTTCTGTCAAGATCATCAAGCATGATGACGTTGCACAATCTCAAGATCGAGAAGTTCATAGGGAGGAATGGATTTGGTTTATGGCAGATCAAGATGCATGCCCTTTTGAAGCAGCATGGCATCTGGGCGTCGTTGGACCAGGGAAAGGTGAAGGCACTAGAACCATCCGAGTTGACAGTGTAGGGAGAGAAGGAACACTCGACGATCATTTTGAGTTTGGCGGATGAGATCATCGCAAAAGTTGTTAACGAGAAAAACACGGTCAGTCTGTGGTTGAGACTCGAAATCTGCACACGACGAAGTCTCTGACCAACAAGGTGTTGAAGCAACGTGTGTTTTCCCTCTGCATGCAGGAAGGTACATCTCTTAAAGAACATCTAGATCGTTTATATACATTGTTAATGAGTTTAAGAAATATAGAGGTTAAGATTGAAGATGAGGATGCAACATTGATTATATTGGTTTCTCTTCCGCATTCATATGAGAACTTTGTTCAATTGTTTATTATGGAAAAAGAATCGATAACCATATAGGAGGTTCAAGCGAGACTGCATACACGTGAACTTCGGCATATGGCTATCGGAAGCCGAACTCTAATGTTCTAGGTTTAGTTATGACTTATGGAAAGAGATATGCTGGTTATGGATATATGAAGAAGGGAAAGCACAAGTCCAAGTTGAAGAATCATAATTCTAAAGACATCTGCAATTATTACAAGTAACCTGGACATTAGAAGGACTACCCAAAGAGGAAAAGGCTTTTTGTAGTGATCAGGGAGGCGTAAATTCTGACGATGATCTGATTCTCACCGGTACAAACTAGAAGATGATGAATAGCACATGGATTCTTCATTCATGTTGTTCTTATCATAAGACTCCCCATGAAGATTGGTTTTGCACCTATGAGAAGATAGATGGTGGAAACGTTATCATGAGGAATGGCACATGATGCAAGATTGTAAGGATCGACTAAGCAAAGATCAAGATGTATGATGGAATCGTGAGGAGGGTGACACAAGTACACCATATTCTTGATATGAGGAAGAACATAATATCCCTTAGAGTCTTGGACTCTAAAGGGTATAGATATAGCATTGACGGTGGAGTTATGCAAGTTGCCAAAGTTGGAGTGCTTGTTATCAAGGGAAACAAGCAGACGACCCTATACGTCGTGCAAGGGTCTACAATTACGGGTTCTATTGTAATGGTGTCCCAAACAATGAGATCTGATTCAGAATTGTGGCATATGCGGTTGGGAGACATGAGTTAGATGGGGATGAATATCCTCCATCAAAAAGGTCTCATCGAGGACCTCAAAAGATCCAAGATGAAGTTTTGTGATGATTGTGTGTTCCGAAAATAACACAGGAAGCAATTCGGTAAAGTTATCCAATGACGAAGGTGATGCTCGACTACATCTATGTTGATTGTTGGGGTCATTCATGTGTCCCATCTGTAGGAGGTGTTCGGTATTTTCCGTCCATTATTGACGATTACTCCAGGATGGTTTGGGTATATATGATGAAGCACAAGAGCGAGCCATTTCAGCTCTTTAGGTAGTGGAAGATCATGGTGAAGAACCAGACTTCTAAGAAGGTAAAGCGTCTTCGTATAGATAATGGACTGGAGTTCTGTCTGTTAGAGTTCAACGAGTTCTATTGGTGGAGGCTCTAGGATTCTCTTATATAGGAGAGTAACCTGTTAGGTAAATTACATAATAGAGACAGATAAAATAGAAAATCTATAAAAGATACAAAACATAGTAAATATCTAAACACTCCCCCTCAAGCTGGAGCATAGATATCAATCATGTTCAGCTTGGAACAACATCTCTGGTAATGCCCTCTTCCTAGAGCTTCGGTAAGAACATCAATTTTCTGGTCTCATGAGCTAATATAAGTAGTAGAGATGAGACCCTTCTGTATCATGTCTTGAGTATAGTAACAATACACCTCTATATGCTTGGTTCTCTCATGGAAAGATGGGATGTTGGCGATGAAAAGCACAAGTTGATTGTCGCATCGAAGGTGCATAGGAAGAGGCACCTCAATTGTCAAGTCAGTAAGAACATATCTGACCCACATCATCTGAGTCAAATTCCTAAGTAGTACCTGGGAATTACTTAAATACCCAGGTACTACGTAAAGTTTTTTTTTACTCAAAAACTACAGAGGTGTCGCATGTTCAACATGCGACACCCCTTAAGTTTTTTTTTACCCAGAAATTACGTTTGTGTCGCATGTTGGATATGCGCTATAGATAACGCATATTCAACATGCGATATCGACCCTAATTAAGCCCCGCGCCCAGCGGCCTTCTCATTTCCCCGCCCTTGCCCGACAACTCCTTCGTTTCCAGCAACCGTGCCGCCCCCGACGCCCTCCTCTGTACACGCATCTTCTGATCTCCTCCTCTCTCAACAACACCCTTTTTGGTCACTCCTAGCCCCGCGGAACACTCCTTTTCCGTGTTTTCAGTGATTGGCACCGTCCTAGCCGTCCCCGCTTCTCATTAGGGCTAATCACTTGTTGCGAACAATTGGACTTGGTAAAACGTTTTCTTTAATTTTTTTTGTATCATATGCATATTATTTTCATTTCTCGAATGTATGACGTTTGCTTGTACGTTGTGTCACGTATTAGGTTAGAATGGAGCAGTTGTATTGTATGTGTCATTTGAGTAGTACACTCATGTCCGGATCGTCAACCAACGTGAGGGGGTTTGTGTTGACTCCTAATATGACGTTCGATGAGATGTTGAACTTGGTTTGCCGTAAGTTCAACTTGGATATTGATAGTCAAAACATCCGATTATTACATCGCATCCCTCGAGGCCCAGGGGAGGAACCGTCATTTTCATCTATTGTCGATGATGATGATGTGCAGGCAGTTCTTGTGTACGCTCGGACCATTGGGAAATCAATGCCTACCGATATTTATGTTGAAGATGTATCTGTGAGCGAAGTCCCAACTGTTATGACTAACAAGGGACCGTCTGGAGTCCCGAGCACACAAGCAGCAGTTGTCCGCAGCACGCCACCAAGAATTGTCCCAACCATGGGACCCGACCATGATACGGATGCTCCTGTAACGCAGCCAAGCACGGTTCAGGATTTGGGCTTGAGTGAGCCGTTGCTGCGAGAGGTTAACCGGATGGATCAGGATTTCATCCCTTGGGGGACCGATGATGACCTGGAAGAAGGTAGCGAAGATGTCGAAGATGATCTGATGGACGAGGAGCTCCCAACTGATGAACAAACCGCGCATACTATTACACCCCGTATACCCTTTTTTGGGGTTAGAGGGTCTAATACTCGTTCAACATATGAAGACGACATTCGAAGCAAGTCTAGACTTGATGGTGTTGCTGACGAAATCCGCAAGGGTAGGACGTTCAAATGTAGGGAGGATTTGGTTTACGCTGTGAAGAAGTTCCACATTCTATCACATTATGACTTCATTGTCAAGGAATCCACCAGCTTGATATGGTCGGTTTTTTGTTCGCAGAGAGCAAATGGTTGCGTTTGGTATTTACGATCACCCTCAGTTGGACTACAAATTCATGTCCAGATCGTTGCTAACTCTTGTTAGGGATGACCCTAATGTTCGTGTATCTAGTTGTAGAGCTCACATCCACGAGATGTACAACTACTGGGTTTCAAGGAAAAGGGCTTGGGATGCTCGAAGGAAGGCCATCGGAATTGTATTTGGTGGCTGGAAGAAGTCATACGCTGAAATGCCTTTTCTTTTGCATGCAATGAAGGCTGCTATTCCAGGGACTGAAATTGATATTGAATACAGTGACCATCCTGATCCTCGGAAACCTCTCTGCCGCAGATTTGAACGATGCTTTTGGGCATTTGGTCCTTCCATTGAAGCATTCAAATATTGTCGGCCACTGATTAGTGTTGACGGGACACATTTGTACGGGAAGTACAAACAAAAACTGCTCATTGCTTGCGGGGTTGACGGGGATAAACATATTGTTCCCCTTGCATTCGGGATCGTCGACGAGGAATCCTTGTCGTCATGGAAGTGGTTTCTTTCGTTGGTTCGTCTAAGGGTAATCGGCATGCGAGCTGGACCAATATGTATCATCTCCGACAGGCATTCTGGTATAAAAGCCGCTATGAAAGATGCTGACATGAATTCCCCCACATTGCTCCAGTTGTTAGGGACGACAGAGAATGGTACGGGTGCCCGTTAGGAGTCCGCTGGGCAACGGCGTTTGCCCATCGTAGACAGCCCACACACGTGGTGAGACCCTACAGGGATGCTTTTGACATGCAATCACCCGACCATGTAATTTTACATTTCCAAATTTTTCCTATATCAACAAAACAAATACTAATCGTAATACAATTTTGGCAATCAGGTATTTTGGACTCCCAATACGGATGAGATCCGCGCCCATCTCCCAGCCAACTCTCTTGAGGGCGAACACATTTGGAGAGCTGAAGTGCCTTTGATATACTTCCACATTGTGGAGTATTACTATCCAGATCGGTTCAGGAGACAATTTGGGGGTCTTCAAGATATCCCAAGTCGTTGCTCCACATTTCCAGAACTCCACGCTATCGATTTGAGGGGGAAAGTACATGTGGATTGGAGGGCGAAACACAGCTTGTATATTGCCCGCTGGGAAGAGCGGGAAGTTAGAATTATTCGCATCGATCGGTCCAGAGGGGTATTCGCGACGCCCGCATACGAGCAATGGTATCGGACCATTACTCGAAGATTTATCGGACGTTTGGGTGCAACTCTGGCAAGCAACGTAAGTAATCGAACTATAATTTTTTGGTAAATTAATTAACAAAACTGTTTCAAATTTACATCTACGTATTTTCCTTGGATGCAGCTCGCTCTGTGGAGCCGTGTCTACGACATTGGACACGAGGAATGCCGCGAGATTGCGGCACAAGCGAAGGCGGAAATGACGGAGTGGCTGTCATTACAATTTGCAGATGCAGTCACGTTACATGACGAGCGTGCAGATGTGGATAGGGAGGAGGCAAGGCGAGGAAGGGCAAAAGGACGGGGACGAGGAAGAGGTCGAGGTAGGGCGCGTGAACAAGTCGCGGAACCCATGGACTTTGAAGAAGCCGCTGCGGAGGATGATAACATTGCGCAAGGAGACTACTTCACACCTGTCACCGAGCGACCAAGAGAGGACTTGCCAACGCCTCAAGCACCGTTGAGGCATGGATTGGACCCCAGCCAGACACGACCAACTTACTGCACACTAACGCCGCCGTCTATGCCAACATTCGAGGAAGATGCCCCAGGACCCTCTCAAATCCACATGATAGACGAAGCGAACCGTCTATTACCGTTCCATCCTCCAGATTCTACGATTACATACCAGCGGAGGAAAAAACGTTGAATTGTAATCAATGTAATTTTTAATATGATGCAAAAAATGTAATGTGTATTCATGAACAAGTCTACTTATATTCAATATTTGAAATGTCTTCTTTGATATTTGGAATGTCTAGAATGTTTGCAATGTCTGGAATGTTTACAAAAAGATGTCAATTTACGTTAGAAACATGGAATTGGCATGCCTTTTCAATGGTTTTTAGAAAGTTGAAATTCCAAAGCCCACACTTGGACAGCCATTTTCGCGGAAAAATTCCTGTAAGGATGACGCATATTGAACATGCGTTATATGTTCAAATTTCAAACCAACACCTGCCCAGCCATTTTCGAGGAAAATTTCCTGTAAGGGTGACGCATATTGAAAATGCGTTATCAGTCCCTGCAAGAATGTCGCATATACAACATGCGATACCCGTACAGGAAATTTCGAGACCTTCGATACCTGTACAGAACATTTCGAGACCATCTTCGAGGGGAATTCCCTGGACATATGTCGCATGTTGAATATGCGTTATCTATAGCGCATATCCAACATGCGACACAAACGTAATTTCTGGGTAAAAAAAAACTTAAGGGGTGTCGCATGTTGAACATGCGACACCTCTGTAGTTTTTGAGTAAAAAAAAAACTTTACGTAGTACCTGGGTATTTAAGTAATTCCCAGGTACTACTTAGGAATTTGACTCCACATCATCTCTTTACTAGCTTGTGCCATGGCCTTGTATTCTGATTCTGCACTGGATCTGGCAACCATTGTTTGCTTCTTCCTTTTCCATGATGTTGGGAAAATGAGAAAACTTGTTTATTCCATACGCCCTAGTCTCTCTTATGTAGGGGAGTAGCCTATGGGTAAAATACATAAAGAGTCCAACAGGAAAAGAAAATATTATAAAGGTACATAAGAGAATAATATATCTCTACACTCCCTCACAAGGTGGAGCATAGATATCAATCATGCTCAGCATAAACGAACACTTCTGGAACGGCCCTCAAAGTAATGTCTTGGTAAAAATGCCTGCAGTTTGGTCCTCTGAGCTAACATGGGATGTAACAATAAACTCCTTCTGAATCATATCACGTATGAAGTGACAATCAACCTCAATGTGTTTGGTTCGTTCATGAAATGCTGGATTATTCGCATTAAATAGAGCCGCCTGATTGTCACATTCCAGAGCCATAGGAAGCGGGACTTCTATATATAGATCTGTAAGCATAGTGTTAACGCATACAATAATAGTAGTATATGTACTTTTCTCTATTTTGTTTCTTCATAGTATGCTTTATGTAATTTACCCATAGGCTACTCTCCTATATAAGAGAGCCTAGGGTTCATGGAATAAACAAGTCTATTCATTTTTTCCAACATGGTATCAGAGCGACGGTCCTAGACCGGAGTTCTCGAAACCCTAACCCTAACCCACCCCACCCGCCGGCCTCTCCTTCTCCTTCCCTCTCGATTGGCGCCGCCTCTACGCCGCCGCACGCGCGGCTGGCTGTGCTGCTGCTCGCGCACCTCCTCCTGTGCGTGTGCTGCTCCTGCACCGCCTCTCTTGCGCCAGTGCGTGCGCCTGCACCCTCCAACGCCTGCGCACCTGCAGCGCACATGGCGCACGTAGCGCCTCCAGTGCATGCGCGCACGTAGCGCCTGCGCACCCTCCAGCGTCTGCGCATCCTCCAGCGCCTGCGCGCACATTGCGCCTGTGCGCATAGCGTTAGCGCCTATGCGCGTTCTCCGGTGCGCAACCCTGTGCGCAGCCTCGTGCGCATGACCATCTGTGCGTGACTGTTGCGTGCGTGATCCAGTGCACGCATCTTCTTAGTGATCCAGTGCGTGACTCTTGTGCGCGTGAAGACTGTAGCATGCACATCTTCATGGGGATAGTTGCTTGAGGTCTACACATGCAACTAATCCCACCTATGTCAGTGTAGACGAAGTTCATCGTCTGTCAATCGCTCCAATCTTCCATCTCCAGTATGTCAGAAAGCAAGGCTGATATACCATCTATTAGCGCATTTCGTGGTCCAGCGCCCATTGTCAAGATGGACGGTATAAACTATGAACTGTGGGCAATGCAGTTCATGAGTATGATGAAGTCAACAGGTAAGAAGCACATTCTTACCGAACCTGAGCCTGCAGAGAAGACTGGAGTCCATGCCTCATGGGAGGCTGATGATGCATATGCCAAGGTTTGGCTGTCTGGTACATTGGCTATTGCAATTGCCAATGACATCTTACATCAACCCACAGCCAAGGATATGTGGGATATTCTAGCGGCAACGTACTCTCAGGCCAAGAACGAGACGAAGATTCTGCAACTTCAACATGATATATCCACAATAAAGCAGAATGGTCGTCCTTTACATTCTCTCTACACATCACTTAGAGGGATGTTCGAGAAGCTCTATAGCTTCATGCCTCTTACTGCCATGCCAGAACAGCAGAAGACATACGGGAATGCGACCATGGTGGGTGTGTTCCTGGCTGCACTTGATCCAGAGTATGAGGCGACACGATCTCAGATTTTGGCAGACTCGACTATTCCTCCCATGGAGGAAGCTTTTCATAGATTGAGTCGGATCACAGTTCCCTCAACAACTGTGAGTCAGAATTCCTCAGCCATGGCAGCAAACAGAGGTCGCGGATTTCATCACCAAGACCGTGGACGTGGACCTCGTGGAAGGGGTGGCCGCACTAGGCCAACATGCACATATTGTCACCGTGTTGGACACAATGAAGATACCTGCTACTCGAAGCACGGATTTCCTGCATCTGCACGAGCTGCTGAACAGATAGAGCCCCCGTCTGCTGCTACTCTGGATCAACGATTCGAGGATCTAGTTGCCCGTCTGAGGGGCATTATTCCACCATCTACTCCAGCACCGACTACAGAGAGTCATTCTGATGTTGCTGCTTCTGCCTCTGCTTCTACCAGTGCTTCAGGTAGTATACTTGCATTCCACAGTAGTAGATCAGATACTTAACCATGGATTATGGACTCGGGCGCTACAAATCATCTATGTGGCGACCAGAGTCTGCTTTCAGGATACACTCAGATCCCTCCAGGTCGGACAGTCGTGATTGCCAATGGTACTCATTCCCCCATCACTGGTCAGGGGGAGGCTAGATTGACATCCTCTATGCAGCTCAAGAATGTGCTACATGCACCTGATTTCTCAATGAATTTATTGTCAATTAGCCAGATTACAAAGGATCTACATTGTCGGGCAATTTTTTATCCATCTTCTTTGATTTTTCAGGACATCCATACGGGCAATGTGATTGGTCGTGGCTATGAGCAAGGAGGCCTATATCGCCTGAATCAGACTCCTTTTGCTGGATCCTCATCCTCTTCTGGACAAGTATCAACCTTATTATGACATCTGCGTTTTGGTCATTTACCGCTTCAGAAGTTGCGTCAAGTTTTACCTTATTGTCTCCCTCACACACCTATTCAGTGTGAGGCATGTCAGTTGGGAAAGCATCACAGGTCGTCCTTTCCCAGTCGTCCAGGTCGGAGTAGTACCTCCAAGTTTGAGTTATTTCATATTGATGTCTGGGGTCCGAGTCGTGTACCTGATCATCAGGGACACAGATTTTATATAGTTTTTGTGGATGATTTCTCTAGAGTATCATGGGTATTTCTGATGAAAAATAAATCTGAAGCAGGAAATATCATTATCCATTTTCTGAATGAAATACAAAATGTTTTTTCTACATCTGTGAAGCTTGTGAGAAGTGACAATGCTTTAGAGTTGTGCACCAATACTCTTGCCAATTACTACTCCTCAAAAGGGATTATTCACCAAACATCTTGTGCTCATACATCTCAACAGAATGGGATTGTTGAACGAAAACACCGTCACCTTCTTGATGTCACTAGATCACTACTTATACAGAGTCATGTTCCCTATTCCTACTGGGGTGATGCAATTCTTACTGCATGTTACCTAATCAACCGTATGCCTTCGTTTGTCTTGAATGAACAGATTCCGTTCTCACTTATTCATCCTGACAAGGATCTGTTCCTTCTTACTCCTCGCGTGTTTGGGTCGGTTGCTTTTGTCCATCAGTTGTCGCCGGATACTGACAAGCTCTCTCCTAGGGCTGTCAAGTGTGTCTTTGTTGGATACTCCAGAACTCAAAAGGGGTACAAGTGCTTTGATCCTCTGCGTCGGCGGTATATGATCAGTGCAGATGTTACATTTTTTGAATCTGTTATGTATTTTTCAGCATCAGGAGACAAGCAGCTTCCACCTATACCACCTGATGCCATATACATGACACCACCACCACCACCACCACAACAGCCTATCTCACCGTTCCCGTTCCATTATACCCGCAGGCTTCCTCCGGCTCATGGTCATGACTCGTCCACTAGCTCGCCTATGGTATGTAATGAAAATATTAATGTTGATGGATCTGACGACATTTCTGAGCAGGATGTGGTGCAGGAGCCAGATGAGCCTACAACTGATTTGGATATTCCCATTGCTTTACGGAAGTCGAAGAGGAGTTGTGCCAAATATCCATTATCAGCCTCTGTGTCTTTTGAGCGGCTATATGGAGACTTCAGGTCGTTTGCTATGGCACTTTCAGCTATAGATATTCCACGGAATCATCATGAGGCTCTGCAGGATAGTAGATGGTGGCTAGCAATGGAAGAAGAAATGGCAGCACTTCAGTCCAGAGGAACTTGGACTTTGGTTTCTATACCTCCATATGTGAACCCAGTGAGCTGCAAGTGGGTGTTCACAGTGAAGCAAAATGCAGATGGCTCTATTGACAGGTACAAGGCGCGTCTGGTTGCACGTGGCTTCACACAAACATACGGGGTGGATTATCTTGACACATTCTCGCATGTGGCACGTCATTCCACTCTACGGATCTTGCTGTCAGTTGCAGTTGCTCGAGACTGGCCGCTCCATCAGTTGGACGTGAAGAATGCATTCCTATATGGAGATTTGCATGAAGAGGTGTATATGCAACAACTACCTGGTTTTGTTGTTGAGGGGGAGTGCTCCAAGGTATGCAGGTTACATAAGGCTATCTATGGCCTTAAGCAGAGCCCCAGAGCATGGTTTCAGAAGCTCTCGGATCTCTTCGCGAAACAAGGATACAAACGCTCCAATGCTGATCATTCCTTGTTTATACAGAAGACCGCGAGAGGTATCATTGTCATTATGGTTTATGTTGATGACATCTTGATTACAGGAGATGATGAGCAGGGCATAAGGCAGGCGAAAGAAATGCTGGGTAGTGAATTTGTCACTAAGGATCTTGGGGTCCTTAGTTACTTTCTGGGGCTTGAATTTGCTAGAAATTCATATGGGCTAGTCATGTCACAAAGGAAATATGTTACAGATCTGTTGAGTGAAACAAGTATGCTCGGGTGTCGACCTGCTACGACACCAATGGATCCCAGCATGAAGCTTTATGAAGATAACACAGAGGAAGTGGACAGGAGAAGATATAGAGAACTGGTAGGCAAACTGTTGTATGTCACGATCACTAGACCAGATATATTATTTGCAGTGAGTCGTGTGAGCCAGTTCATGGAGCAACCACGCCAGGTGCATATGGATGCAATACATATGATTCTTAGATATCTCAAATCTTCTCCAGGTGCAGGTCTGCTATTCAAGAAAGGAAAGGAAATCTCTATCTCAGCATGTGCAGATGCAGACTATGCAGGATGTCCCAAGGATAGGAAGTCCACCTCAGGGTATGCTGTCTATGTTGGAGATGCCCTAGTCTCATGGAGAAGTAAGAAACAAACAGTGGTAGCTGTATCTAGTGCTGAATCCGAATATAGGGCTATGGCCCAGGCTACTACAGAGATGATGTGGGTGAAAGCTGTGCTTACAGACCTATGTTTAGATGTACCACTTCCTATGAACTTGGAATGTGATAATCAGGCTGCCTTGTTTATTGCAAACAACCCAACATTCCATGAGCGGACCAAGCATATTGAGGTGGACTGTCACTTCATACGTGATATGATTCAGAAAGGATTCATTGCTACATCTCATGTTACCTCAGAGAATCAGACTGCGGACATATTCACCAAGGCATTGCTACGAGGTCCATTTCAGAAGTGTGCTTCCAAGTTGAGCATGATTGATATCTATGCTCCATCTTGAGGGGAGTGTTAACGCATACAATAATAGTAGTATCTGTACTTTTCTCTATTTTGTTTCTTCATAGTATGCTTTATGTAATTTACCCATAGGCTACTCTCCTATATAAGAGAGCCTAGGGTTCATGGAATAAACAAGGTTATTCATTTTTCCCAACACATAGCCTTTACACACATCATTTCTGTACTGACCTGGGCCATAGCCCTATATTCAGACTCAGCACTAGACCTTGCTACAACCGTTTGCTTCTTGCTTCTCCATGAGACTAGAGAATCCCCAACATACGTAGCAAACTCAATGGTGGACTTCCTATCCTTAGGACATCCTGCGTAATCTGCATATGCACATGCTGAGATAGTAACCTCCTTGCCTTTCTTAAACAGCAGACTCGCACCTGGAGATGACTTAAGGTACCTGAGTATCATATGTATAGCACTCATGTGTACCTGATGTAGTTGCCCCATGAAATGGCTTACTCGACTCACAGCAAAGGCGATATCGGGTCTGGTAAATAGTAACATAAAGAAGCTTGCCCACCAGTTCTCTGTATCTTCTCCTATACACCTCATCAGTGTCATCATCATATAATTTCATACTGGGATCCATAAGTGTAGTGGTAGGTCGACAACTAAGCATTCTTGTTTCACTCAACAGACAATAGGTCAGTGACATATTTCCTCTGGGTTATTACCAACCCATGAGGATTTCTGGCGAACTCCAGTCCCAGAAAATATCTAAGAACTCCAAGGTCCTTGGTAACGAATTCACGACCCAATATTTTTTTTGCCCCCTGAATTCCCTGTTCATCATCACCTGTAATCAAGATATCGTCCAGTCCAAGAAAATATCTAAGAACTCCAAGGTCCTTGGTGATGAATTTACGACCCAACATTTCTTTTGCCCCCCGAATTCCCTGTTCATCATCACATGTAATCAAGATATCGTCTACATACACCATAATTGAAATAATACCTCTGGGTGTCTTCTGTACGAACAAGGAATGATCTGCATTAGAACGTATGTATCCATGTTTCTCAAACAAGTCTCAGAGCTTCTGGAACCAAGCTCTAGGCTCTGCTTAAGGCCATAGATAGCCTTATGAAGTCTGTACACCTTAGTATATTCCGCCTCAACAGCAAAACCATGTGGTTGTTGCATGTAGACTTCCTCCTGTAAGTCACCGTATAGGAATGCACTCTTCACATCTAATTAGTATAGTGGCCAATCACAAGTAACCGCAACAGAGAGGAGGATGCGTAGGGTGGAATGGCGAGCAAGCGGCGAGAATGTATCAAGATAATCCACCCCATATGTCTGTGTAAAGCCACAAGCAAGTAGGCGTGCCTTGTATCTGTCAATGTTGCCATCCGCATTCTGCTTAACTGTAAAGACCCACTAGCAGCTAATTGTAGGCACATTAGTAGGTGCAGTAACAAGGCTCCAGGTGCCTCTGGACTGAAGAGCAGCCATTTCTTCCTCCATGGCTAAACGACATCGATTGTCCTTCAATGCATCATGGTAATTCCGTGGAATATCCACCGCTGATAGTGCAATGACAATGTTCCTGAATTCTCCAGTTAGGCGATCAAAATACACAGAAGATGCTATAGGATATAACGCGCAGCTGCGCTTCTGCTTTCGTAGAGCAACATGTAGATCTAAATCACCTGCCTCCTAATCTGACCTCTGTAATACATCACGCTCAGGAAAATCATCAGATCCATCAATATTAATATTCTCATAACATACCTCAGGCGAGCTAGATGATGAGCGGTGACCATGAGCAGAAGCAGGCCGACGGGTATAGTGGAATGCCAATGGAAAACATGTACAATGATAGGGGGTGTAGGAGATGGTAACGGTGGAGGTAGTAGAGGTAATGGTGGTAGTGGCATGTATATAGCATCAGTAGTGTCAGAGGATACCAATTGATCACCTGTAGATGAGAAGTACATAACAGATTCGAAAAAGGTAACATCAGCACTAACGAGATACCTCCTGCGCAATGGATCATAACACTTGTACCACTTCCGTGTTCTTGAGTACCCAACGAAGACACACTTGACAGCCCTAGGTGAGAGCTTGTCAATCCCGGGGACAGCTGGTGGACAAAGGTGACCGAGCCAAACACACGAGGAGTGAGGGAGGACAATTCTTTGTCAGGGAAAACAAGAGGGAAAGTAATCTTCTCACCTAAGACAGATGACGACATACGATTAATGAGATAATATGCCGTAAGAAGAACATCGCCCCAGAAAGAATGAGGGGCATGACTTTGTATAAGAAGCGACCTGGTGACATCAAGTAAATGACGATGTTTCCTTTCAGCAACCCCATTCTGTTGGGAAGTATAGGCGCAGGATGTTTGGTGGATAATCCCTTGAGATGAAAAATAACTGGAGAGGGTATGGGTACAAAATTCCAGGGCATTATCACTTCTTACAATTTTAACAGATGCAGAAAAAACATTACAAACTTCATTAATGAAATTAATGATAATATTCTCTGCTTCAGATTTATTCTTTAACAGCAAGACCCACGACACACGAGAGAAATCATCCACAATAACTATACAAAACCTGTGTCCCTGATTATCAGGAACACGACTAGGACCCCACATATCAACATGAAACAACTCAAATTTGGAGGTATTACTCCGACACTGAAGAATGGGAAAGGTAGACCGATGATGCTTTCGCAACTGACAAGCCTCACATTGGATGGACGCGTGAGGTGAAACCTGAGGTAGCACATGATGCAGTTTCTGAAGCGGTAGATGTCCAAAGTGCAAGTGCCACAGTAATGGGGAGATGGATCTAGCAGGTAGAGATGAGGTTCCAGCATAAGAAGTCCGACTAAGGCGATAGAGGCTGCCTTGCTCATAGCCATGCCCAACCACGTTTCCCGTAAGGAAGTCCTGAAAAACAAGAGAAGATGGATCAAAAATTGCTCGACAATGTAAATCCTTTGTAAGTTGGCTAATGGACAACAAATTCATCGAAAAATCAGGTACATGTAACACGTTCATGAGATGCATGGATGGTGTCAGTCAAATCTCCCCCTGACCAGTAATCGGGGAATGTGTTCCATTAGCAATAACCACAGTACGGCCTGGAGAAACCTGTATGTATCTTGTAAGTAAGCCTTGATCACCACACAGATGATGCGTGGCACCAGAGTCCATAATCCACTCTACAGTATCTGATCCACTACTGCTAGTGAATGCATAGCATAGGTGCTACCTGATGTACTAGTGGATGCAAACGCAACAACGTCAGAGTGACTCTCAGAAGTAGGTGCTGATGCAGTGGGACTAGATGGAGGAATAATGCCCCTCAGACGGGCTACAAGGTCATCAAAGCGCTAATCCATAGATGAAGCAGATGGAGGCTCGATCTGTTCAGCTACTCATGCAGAAGCAAGAAACCCATGCTTAGAATAGCATGTGTCTTCGGTATGTCCAGAACGATGGCAAAAAGTATATGATGGATGAACACGGCCTCCTCTACCCCTTGGTCCACAGCTACGGAACTGATGATGACCCCCACGACCTAGATTGGCTGCCATGGCTGAGGCAGTCTGATTTGTAGCAGACGAAGGAACCATGATACGACTCAACCTATGAAAAGCTTCCTCCATATGAGGAATAGTGGAATCCGCCAAGATCTGGGAATGTGCTGCCTCGTACTCTGGATCAAGGGTAGCCAAGAAAACACCCACCATAGTGGCATTCTGATAGGTCTTCTATTGCTCTGGAGTGGCCATGAGAGGCATGAAGCTATAAAGCTTCTCAAACATTCCACGTAAAGACGTGTACAATGAGTGTAGAGGCCATCCATTCTGCTTGATTGTAAAGATGTCATGCTGAAGTTGCAGAATCTTCATCTCATTCTTTACCTGCGAATAGGTGGCAGCTAGAATGTCCCACATTGCTTTGGCAATGGGTTGATGGAGAATATCGTTAGCAATCTCAATTGCTAATGTTCCGGAAAGCCAGACTTTGGCATATGCGTCATTTGCCTCCGAAGAGGCATTAACCCTTGTCTTCTCAATAGGCTCTTCCTCAGTAAGAATGTTCTTCTTACCGGTTAACTTCATCATACTCATGAATTGCATGGCCCACAGTTCATAGTTTGAACCATCCATCTTCACAATAGGCGATGGACCTCTGAAGGTTCCCGTAGATGAAATATTTGCCTCGCTTTCTGACATTATAATATTGGAAGACTAGGGGAGTAGGCTAAAGATGTGACCGTCTACGCGGACATTAACGGGTTTAGTTGCATGTGTAGACGCAAGCAACCAAACCCATTAATATGGAAACGCGCGCACGGAACGAGGTTGGAGTCGCACGTGCGCTAGCCTAGGGCTGCACGTGCACGGAAATCACACGCACAGATGTACGTGCAGATGCGCGTGTAGGATCACGAACAAGAGCACGCGCAGTCACATAGATGAGCGTGCAGATGCACATGTGCGTGTGCAGGATCACGAGCAAGGGCACGCACAGGCGCATGCAGATGTGCGTGCAGACACGCAAGCGAGCTGGTGCGTAGATGCACGTGCACAGGCGCACAAATGCTCCTACGCACAAGCACGCAGGTGCACGTGCTGATGCGCAAGCGTGTGCGCACTCAGGCAGGAGGCGGCGCACATGAGCACGACGCCAGGGCGGAGTGAGGCGGCGCGGCGCGTGCGTATAGCTTGAAGGTGGAGGCTAGGGTTAGGGTTTGGTTTGAGAACTCCGGTCTAGGACCGTCGCTCTAATACCATGTTGGGAAAATGAGAAAACTTGTTTATTCCATACGCCCTAGGCTCTCTTATATAGGGGAGTACCCTATGGGTAAAATACATAAAGAGTCCAACAGGAAAAGAAAATAATATAAAGGTATAGAAGAGAATAATATATCTCTACACATGACACCAAGGACCTCCTTATGAACACTGCAAATCCAGAAGTACATTTCCTATATTTGGGACATCCCGCATAATCTGCATTTGCACAAGCTGTAATAGCAAGGGATGTACCTCTACTGAAAAGAAGATCAGTGCCAGGTGAGGCCTTTAGATACCTCAGAATCATATGGATTGCATCCATATGTGCCTGTATAGGCTACTCCACAGGCTGACTCACTTTGTTTACTGCGAAGGATATACATGGCCTGGTGATAGTCACATAAAGGAGCTTCCTAACGAGCTCCTTGTACCTCCAATTGTCTACCTCCATAGTATCATCATCATATAACCTCACACTCGGGTCCATGGGAGTAGTAGCAAGTCTGCAATATGTCATGCATGTCTCAAGGAGAAGATCTGTAACATACTTCCTCTGGATCATCACAAGACCTCGCTGGTTCCTAGTGACCTCCAGTCCAAGGAAGTAGCGTAGGCTACCACGGCCTTTGTTGGAGTATTTGGTTGTGCGCCATATGTTTGGGAGATGGGAAAATGGATCTTGGAGAGGATCCATTTACCTCATCCATATGTTTAGTCCCACATTGTCCAGTGGTGCGACTTTGAGGCTCTGTGGAGACTATATAAGGAGACCCAGACCTCCTGTATCCATTGAGAAAAAAGAATGAAATATCCGCCCCTTTGAGGGATTTTCCCGTGGTTCATCCCACTCCTCACGGAGTAGGGTTCCACGTTAAACCCTGTTGTTCTTCGTTGTTCTTTACCTTTTTCCATGTTCGCTTCCGTATGTTTATTTTCTGACATGGTATGAGAGCGGGTCGATTCTCGAGGATTTCATCATGTTCTTCGATTATTCTGCTTGTAATCGATTTGAGAATCGATTTTGAGTTAGTCTTGGAGATATTTTTGGTCTCCAACCGCACATGAGGCGACACATATGCCAAGTGATGGGGGATCTCCCCATCTGCGACCCTAGCCGCATCTCCATGGCTCAAAATGTCATTAGCCTTGGTGCGCCTCCAGGCTCTGTCTCCAGGCGGCATCGGTGGCGATGCTAAGCCCTGATGGAACCCATCTCGTTAGAATCCCAAAGTGGCATTGTGCTCCGTGCTCTGTGAATCCCAAAGCGGCGTTGGCCGCACCTGCGCTTCAAAACCAGACCGCACAGACGACAGTCCTCTTTCCAGTCGCATCCCCTTCCATCTTTTAGGCGGAGCTCTGCAGCCCTATCGGGCGTCCACACAGTCCCAAGGTGAGCCCTATCTCGCATGTGCCTCTCCAATACACACCTCAGGCGATGGTGACTCCAGCACGCGTCGATCATCCTTGCGCAGTATGTGCGACTTCAGTTGGCGGCGATCCCAGGTCCCGAGCCCCGCCTCCCTTCTCCCATCTCTTCGGCGACGAGCAACCATCGAGGCGGCACGCATGAAGCAGTTTCCCAATCAGGGGAACCCTAGCGACAGGAGCAGAGGGCCCCTTCGGGGGCGGCGCAGAAATGAGGAGGTTCCCAATCGTGGGAACCCTAAGCCCATGCGTCCTTATTTTATTATATATATATATCTTAAGGGTTATTGTGAGAGACAACGTTGGGCCGAATGTTATAAAAAAAATTCGTCGTTGTGAGTGGGCCCTATACAGTTTGGGCCGATGATTAAAAAAAATGGCGGGGAGCATGTAAATTTGTGGGGGCTATTTGTTTGAGAGCCCTATAAAAAAAGAGGCAAGAGAGGGAAAGAGTGACAAGCCCTTTCTGGGTCGTTTTCAAAAAAAAAGAAAAAAATGCGATAAAAAAAGAGAAGAAAGAAAAGACGTGCGTACAAGAAAAAGCCATACGCAGAAGGAAAATTTTTGGACGGCTTTAAAAAAATGGAAATAGCCGAGGAAAAAATTATAAAAAGAGCTGTAGAAAAAAATAGTTGAAACGGCTTATAAAAAAAGAAGAAAAGTGTTTAAAAAAAGGTGTGATGGCTTATTAAAGAAAATGAAAAGCCGCGAGAAATTTTTGAGAATGTTCATGTTTTTTTACCCTTAATTATCTTGTCTTCTCCCAACTTTGTCGATGTTATTTTTCGACAAATATGGGAGAAAGGGGGAGTATATGTAGAGTCAAAGGTCTTGATCCAGATTCCAGATTCAGATGTAGTCTCCAGACCAGCCAGTTGATCAGACTCTACAGATTCCAGTTGTTCAGAGTACAAGTTTAAGGCACTCCATGTTTGGGTAGCCTATTTTCGAGTTCTCTAGAGAGATACTCATTTTCAGACACGCATATGTTTGCGGTCATTTTCAGATGAGCACATATTTGCCATCTTTTGTAGTGGTCCCCGTCATTCTTCTCATTGTTGTTCGGCCAGAGGTTTCATGTGAGCCATAGGAACTCTAGAGTAGAGGACCATTCCCTATGTCGTGTTGGCAAGGTTTTTCATGTGGTATCATAGAGACACCGGAGTAGTGCACCATTCTCTGTGCCAGATGGGAGAGACCCAGTTCTTCGACGATGAGACTTTTCAGACTCCATTCTCCAACGACCGTGGACTCCGACGAGAATTGCACTTCCACGACCCTTTTTAGTTCGGCCTTTTTCAGAGACGGAGCAATTGTCCACACTATTGTGAAGGGCCAGAGTACTCCGACAAGGAGACTCATTTCCAGTTGCAGCGACTCTGACAGGCGCAGTTCAGAGCGCATGCTCTCCGACGAGGAGATTCAGCAGACTCACACTCCAGCCCATTCGTCCTCCTCACCTACACGGCATGAGAAACAACGTCCTCGACTGCAGCAGTTGTGCACGTTGAGTTGATATTGTTCGTAGTGTCCTGTAGCGTTGAGTTGAGTTTCTTTCTGTTTGTACAAGCTGAGTTCTCTGTGATAAGAAAATTCCTTTAAAAATTAAAGGAAAGTTTTACAAAGCAGTCGTGAGACCTGCTATGCTTTATGGTTCTGAATGTTGGCCTATGAACCATAGACATGTGCAGAGAATGGCTGTAGCAGAAATGAAAATGCTAAGATGGATGTGTGGACATACACGTAAAGATCGGATTCGGAATGATGCAATCAGAAAGAAAGTTGGTGTAGCTCCGATTGAGGATAAGATGCGAGAAAACCGCTTAAGATGGTTTGGTCATTTGCAAAGAAGGTCAATTGATGCACTGGTTAGGAGATGCGAGTGGTGGGATGTTGAGCCGGCTAAGAGAGGGCGAGGACGGCCCAAGAAGTGTTGGAAAGAGACTGTACGAAGGGATCTGAGTTTTTTGGATATAAGTCCGAGATTAACCCAAGATAGATCTGAATGGAGGTGAAGAGTCCATGTAGCCGACCCTACTTAATTGTGGGAAAAGTCTTTGTTGTTGTTGTTGTTGTTGTGTACAAGCTGAGCATTGCATGCTCCAGCTTTCGGGGGAGTGTTGGAGTATTTGGTTGTGCGCCATATGTTTGGGAGATGGGTAAATGGATCTTGGAGAGGACCCATTTGCCCCATCCATATGTTTAGTCCCACATTATCCAGTGGTGGGACTTTGAGGCTCTGTGGAGGCTATATAAGGAGCCACAGAGCTCCTGTATCCATTGAGAAAAAAGAATGAAATATCTGCCCCTTTGAGGGCTTCTCCCGTGGTTTCATCCTACTCCCCACGAAGTAGGGTTCCACGTTAAACCCCACTGTTCTTCGTTGTTCTTTATCTTTTTCCATGTTTGCTTCCGCATGTTTATTTTCTAACAGCCTCTGGTCACAAACTGCTGACCTAGGAAATCCTTCGAATACCTTGCACATCATCCCCTACAACAATGATGTCATCAACATAAACAAGTATTACAATTGTACCTCTCTAAGCCCTCTGAACAAAAAGTGAATGATCGGCAATCGATCTCACAAACCCATGCTGCTCTATCAGGTCCGACAGCTTCTGAAACCATGCTCATGGACTCTGCTTAGGGCCATAAATAGCCTTGTGAAGCCTGTAAACCTTCTAACACTCCCCCTCATGTTGCATGTAAACCTCTTCATCTTGATCATCATAAAGAAATGCATTCTTAACATCAAGCTGGTAGAGAGGCCAGTCCCGTGTCACCGTAACTAAAAGAAGCATGCGCGGAGTAGAATACCTGGCCACTGTAGAGAAGGTATCCTGATAGTCCAACCCATATGTCTAGGTGAGCCCACGTACCACAAGTCTTGCCTTGTAGCGATCTACACTGCCATCTGCTCTGTGCTTCATAGTGAACACCCACTTGCATATACAACAAATGCGTCAAGAGGAACTATAACAAGGTCACGCGACTATAACACGACCATCTCTTCCTCCATAGCAAGATGCCACTGACTGTCTTGTAGTGCATCCTGACAAGTCAGTGGTAACTTCACAACTGAAAGTACCACAATAAATCTCATGAAGTTCTCGGCTCAAGGAGACCTGTGCCGCAAAAGGATATGTAGCACAAGTACGTCTTTTCATCCGTGATGCAATAGGCACATCAAGATCATCTGCGCCACCTCTTAAACAAGTAAACTACCCTCCTGAGAGGATACTTGCTCAGCTTGTAAAGAATCCTGCTGCATAGACAACACAGTAGTGCCATCAGTAGAAACAATGTGCTCATTACATACATGAGGCGTGCTGGATGATGGAGAAGGGCCATGAGCAAGGGGAACAGAGCGAGATCTGTGAGTAAACAAATGTGTCAAAAACTGGGTTAAAGTACATGATGGCAATCCAGAAGCAGGTGTAGGTATTGGTGGTGGTGGTGGTAAAGGTGGTGGAGATGGTGGTGCAGGTACTGGAGGTGGTGCAACCGTAGAAGGAGGTACATATGCCTCCACCCCAGAGTCAGATGGGTCATCATGTCACCTGAGGAAGAGAAATACATAACATACTCAAAGAACGTAACATCAGCACTGACAAAGTATTTCCGTCGAAGAGGGTAAAAACATCGATACCCTTTGGGTACGAGAGTAGCCAACAAAGACACATTTGACAACTTTAGGGGAGAGCTTGTCTCTACCAGGTGTCAGATAGTGAACATAAGCCACAGAACCAAATACTCATGGTGTAAGGGAGAATAGCTCCTTCTCGGAAAACGCAATCAAGAAAGGAATCTTTTCTCCTAAGACAGAAGATGGCATGCAGTTCACCAAGTGGCAGACAATGAGAATCGCATCATCCCAATAAGACTGAGGAGCGTGACTCTGAATCAAAAGGGTCCGAGTCACATCAAGTAAATGATGGTGTTTGTGTTCAACAACACCATTCTGCTGAGAAGTATAGGCACACAAGCTCTTGTGTACGATGTCAAGAGACATGAGAAACTAGGATAATTATAAAGTACAGAACTCTAAAGCGTTGTCTGATCGTAAAAAATTGACAGTAGTAGAGAAAATGTTCTATATTTCATAAGAAGTTAATGAGAGACCTACCCTCGGACTTATTTTTTAACAAAAATACCAAAGAAAGAATAGTCATCAACAACAACAAGATAAAAATGGTGTCCCTGGTGATCAGAAACACAACTCGAACCCCAAATATCTAAATGAAGGAGCTTAAACAACTGAGTTTACTCCGACCCTGACGAGATGGAAACGACGAGCGGTGATGCTTCCCAAGCTGACGAGCCTCATACTAAAAGGAGGATCTCGTGGAAATCTGCGGGAGGACATGGCATAGCTTCTAGAGACGAAGGTGACCAAAACGGAGATGCCATAAGTATAGTGAGACGGATCCAGTAGGAATAGTAGAAACACCATCATGAGGAGGATGGATCAGTCTCTAGAGCCCCAGCTGCTCACGACCACATCCAATTACCCTGCTTGTGGGTATGTTCTGATACACAAGAGAAGGATAAAAAATGACATGACAATGCAGATCCTTCATAATCTGACTAATAGAAAGCAAATTCATCTGAAAATCGTGAGCATATAGAACGTTCTGCAGGCGCATGGATGGCTTCAAATGCACCTCATATGTCTTGTGATGGGTAAGTTAACCCAATTTGCAATGACAACCCAACTACCAGGGGGTAAAGACCTGTAAGATCTGAACTGGTCTTGATCGCCACACATATGGCAAGAAGCACCAAAATCCATAATCCATTTTGTCATATCTACCATGCTACAACTGGTAAAAGCAAATGCGATACTTGAGGAGCTCCAAGAGGCTCTAGCAACGATTACAACATTTGTGGATCTAGTAGTGGTGGTACCGACAACAAGAGTCATTATCTCTCGTATACAAGACAATGTCATCAAGGTGTGGATTTGCCTAAGGAGCCAAAGTATTTAGAGGCTCAATCTGCTCTACTACTCGAGCCGACGCGAGATATCCAAACTTCTAATAGCATGGATCCTCAGTCCTGGGCGATGACAATAGGTACAGAGGCCACGCTGACGTCTACCCCCTCTACCATGAAGATTACGCCCTATGAACTGTGTAGAACAATCTCTGTCGCGAGATGCAAACAAAGCTGAGGAGAGTTGCGTGGTATCACTGGGTGGAATAAGAAGCAAGCTGAGGTGACTGTACGCCTCCTCCATGGAGATATGGTTGCCCTCGTAAGAAGCTGTGCACGAGCAGCATCATAATTTGGATCAAGTGCAGCCAAGAAAACTCCAACGATCGTGGAGTTCTTGCAGGTCATCTGTTGCTTTATGGATGTAGTAACGGGTATGAAGCTATCAAGCTTCTCAAACATGCCTCGTAGAGAAGAGAAGGAGTGTAAGGGACGATCATTTTGCTTGGGCCTGAATATGTCAAACTGAAGCTAAAGAATCTTGACCTCCTTCTTCGCTTGTACATAGGTGGTTGCCTGCCAAAATATCCCACATTGTCTTGATTGTGGGCTAGCTCAAAATATCGTTGACAATCTCTATGGTGTGAGCCCCAGAGAGCCAAATACGCGCATATGCGTCATCTTGCTTCCACGAAGCATTAATTCCAGTCTTATACACCGGTTCTGGCTGCATCATAATGTGCTCCACGTTATTGCACTGCATAAGGGTGAGAAACTGCATGGACCATAACTCATAATTGATCACATCCATCTTTACGATGGGAGCCGAGTCCTTGAAGGCATCGGACGAAGAAAAAATATCCCCCTTGTTCTCTGACATAATGGAAGAAGGCCAAAAAACAGAACTCGACTGGGAAATATATTGTTTGTAGCAAGTCTACAAGATCATATGGAGGATTGGTTGTACGTATAGGCTCATACAACCATCCTCGTCATTCCTCAAGCCGTGTTAGGGCCGGAAAATGTGATTTATAGGTCTGAAATCATGTTTTCTGGTCTAAATCAAACCGTTTCAGACTGCAGTTCGGACCACATATGGGCACGAAGGCACGTGTGGGTGCACAGCGAGACTATCGGGACGTGCAACAGCCCTAGGCAGCAGCTGGGGAGGTGTCGACGGCCTGTGTGGCGCGCAAGTTGATGACGGTGATCTGGGTTGCGCGTGAGGGGACGACAGTCGTTGGGTTGGGGCCAACGGAGTCCTGCAGCATCTGAGAGGTCTTTACGATGGCCTGTGGTGGTGCGGCGGTGCCCGAATTTTGTCGGCGCGGCTCGTGAAGAAGGAAATAGGTCGGTAGGTGGAGTTTAGGGCTTGGATGGGATACGAGAACTCTGATCTAGGACCGTTGCTCTGATACCATGTTGGTTGAAAGAGAGGACTTGAGTATTCATAGACCCTAGGGCTCTCTTATATATGAGAGTAATATGTTAGGCAAATTACATAACAGAGACATGCAAAATAGAAATATATAAAAGATATTAAATATAGTAAATATTTCAATAAGTTCTGCAAGGAGATATTGCGAGGCACCACACAGTCTAAGATATATCATAGAAGAACGAATTTGTAAAAAGAATGAACATGACACTTTTGGAGAGAGCAAGTTACATGCTCTCTAATGCTGGTCTTGATAGATCATTCTGGGTTGAAGCTGTGAATACAACGCTACTTGGTGGATAGGAGTTTCGCATATGCTATCGACTGCAAAACACCCATGAAGGTATGGCATGGTAATCATGCTGATTATTGTGTTTTACGTGTCTTTGGTTGTCATGCATACTATGATGTTAATGAAAAGAAGTTACAACTAAGGGAAAAGAAAGGGGTGATTACAAGATATGACGCAGGAGTGATAGGGTACATTATCATGTCCCCTTCTGAGCATAGAATTACTATTAGCAGGAATATTACATTTGATGAGAATTCAATGCTTCGCTCGAATAGTGAGTCAGATGATGCAGGGACATGTAATGATGTGCACGACCAAGTGGAGTTCGAACTAACACCAAGTAGTGATCACACAGTTAATCTGTGACATCTACATTGGATCAATTATTTTAATAGTACATAGACTGAGTAGAAATGCTAATAAGAGGATACAGATATGGATATCATCATATTTATCTAAACTTGCAAGAGATACAGGTTACCGAAGTTGATGAGTAAAGTCGATGAATTATTGTATTAGAAGTAAATAAATAAATAATAATATATGTGTCCATGTTATGATTTATTGTATCTAACTTTATAGAGTAATAGTTATTATCCTTGACTTATAGTTCACTAAGAAATATAAATGTATGTGTATAAATGAGTGCAATGGATTATGACAATAAGAAGCCTAATGTAATGTAGATGTAGTTTAACTTTTGTAGTGGAATTCCGGTCATGTACAACATATAGGTTTTTAAAAAAACAAAAAAAATTATATATATATATATACAGTGAAGAAAAGAAGGCTTAAGATCGGTACTTTGAAATGTTTTTTATTTTAGATTACAAAATAGACCCCTTATAACCTTGCATGCTGCAGAAAAAAGTGACGCCTGTCACTAATGTTTACCTGCTCTGCCATGTGTAAACGGGAAATATTGAGTTGTTAATAAGGGGGTTGGGCGCCCATACTTAAATAAGGAAGACGTATCAACTTGAAAGGACATCGTGGAATCTTTCTTACTGGGGAAACTCATTGTTACATCGAGCAAGAACAGGAACCAGAGGTTAGGAACAATTTCAACCTGCGCATATCAGGTAAATATTGGATACTTACCTTATTTCTTTTTTATAAAGAAATAGATATCACTTCGTTATGTATATGAGGGTTACTGAAGGGTTTATAATTAGTAAGTTATTTTGGCATAATAGATGAAAAATAATGAACTTTTAGGTGAAGAATACAACTATCCACATATACAGATTCTAAAAAGAAAAAAATGCACTAAGCCTTCTCCCACTATGAGTAGGGTCGGCTACATGCATTCTTGCTCAAATCCATGTTGAAAGATTCGACTATTTTTTACGTTGGCCGTCGACTACCTAACACAACCCTTACAAGAGTGGGATTTGAACCTTGGTCTTTTGTGTGGTAGACATACTGTACAACCACTAGACCATTAAGTGGGTACATATACATATTCTAAAAAGAAAAAGAAAAAAAACTTACGTTCAAAATTATACTATCAACCCAAACCAACCATATAATTACATATATAAAGATTTAGAATCGTCGATGATCCTTATGCCAAGGTGAAAAAAAATTTTTTGTTGCCATCAAATTTATTTTCTTGAGGATCATTTTCGCCACATGGAAATTTTTGTTAAAAAAAATAAAATAAGGGAGAAGTGAGATTAATCTGACCTTATTTAGTGCATAGTAAATCATAATGGGGAGGGGTCTGAACTCTCTGGAGTTAGTGATATCCTAGTCAGAATAAAAGCAAGGTTTAAGAAAGCGGTATGCATATGCATTCAGACGGGTCACTGAATAGCGATTAAGCGGTATACGGGAGTGTTGGGAGAAAACATTCAGATGATTATTCCATGAATCCTAGGCTCTCTTATATAGGGGAGTAGCCTATGGGTAAATTACAGAAGTCATACATAAGAAGATAAAAATACGAAAAGGTACATAAAACATAAATATATCTCTACACTCCCCCTCAAGGTGGAGCATAGATGTCGATCATGCTCAGCTTGGACGAGCATTTCTGAAAAGACCCTCTGAGTAAGGCCTTGGTGAAGATATCTGCAGTCTAGTCCCCTGAGCTGACATGAGATGTAGACATAAAGCCCTTTTGAATCATCTCTCGTATATAGTGGCAATCAACCTCAATGTGCTTGGTGTGTTCATGAAACGCTGGATTATTTGCAATGTATATAGCAACTTGATTGTCACATTCCAGTACCATAGGAAGAGGAACCTCTATATGTAAATGTGCAAGCAAAGCTCGAATCCACATCATTTCTGTACTAACCTGGGCCATTGCCCTATATTCAGACTCACCACTCGATCTGGCTACAACAGTTTGTTTCTTGCTTCTCCATGAGACAACAGAATCTCCAATGTATACAGCAAATACAGTTGTAGACTTCCTACCCTTTGGACACCCGACATAATCTGCATCCACGCATGCTGAGATGGTAACCTCCTTGCCTTTGCTAAACAGTAGACCTGCACCATGAGATGACTTAAGATACCTGAGTATCATTTGTATAGCATCCATATGGACCTGACATGATTGCTCCATGAACTGGCTCAACCGACTAACAGTGAATGAGGTATCGGGTCTGGTTATGCTAACATAAAGGAGCTTTCCTACCAACTCTCTGTATCTCCTCCTTTCAACCTTATCAGTGTCATCATCATATAATTTCATGCTTGTATCCATAGGTGTAGTGGATGACCGACATCCAAGCATTCCGGTGTCACTTAGTAAATCAGTAACATATTTTCTCTGGGTCATCACAAGTCCCTGTTGATTTCTGTCAAACTCCAGTCCGAGAAAATATCTAAGTGTTACAAGATCCTTGGTGACAAATTCACGACCCAGAAGTACTTTTGCCCTCTTGATTCCTTGTATGTTGTCTCCTGTAATGAGAATATCATAAACATACACCATGATAACAATCATACCTCTGAATGTTCTCTGTACAAAGAGAGAATGATCTGGATTCGAACGTTTGTACCCATGTTTCTCAAATAAGTCTGAAAGCTTCTGGAACCAAGCTCTAGGGCTCTGTTTAAGACCATAGAACGCCCTATGAAGTCTACACACCTGTGAACACTCCCCCTCAACAGCAAATCCAGGTGGTTGTTGCATGTAGACTTATTCTTTAAGATCACCATAGAGGAATGCATTCTTGATGTCTAATTGAAACAATGGCCAATCTTGAATCACAGCAATAGAGAGAAGAACCCGTAAGGTGGAATGACGAGCTACATGAGAAAATGTATCAAGATAATCCACTCCATAATTCTGAGTAAATCCGCGTGCAACTAGGCGTGCCTTGTATCGATCAATGCTACCATCTGCATTTTGCTTAACTGTAAACACCCATTTACAGCTAACAGTGGAGGCACCAATAGGAACTGGTACAAGACTCCAAGTGCCTCTCGACTGAAGAGCAGCCATTTCCTCTTCCATAGTCAAGCGCGAACGACTGTCCCTCAAGGCCTCCTAATAATTCCGTGGAATACCCACGACTGATAATGCAACTGCAAAAGATCTGAAGTCTCCAGTAAAGCGATCAAAGGAAACAACTAATGCTATCGGATACGACGCACAGCTATGCTTATGCTTTCGAAGAGCAATAGGTAAGTCCAAATCTACATCCTCCAAATCTGTCCCATCTATAGAGTCTTGCTCAGGTAAACCGTTAGAGCCATCATTAGGAAAGTTGTTATCAGAACATATCTCATGCGTGCTTGATGATGAGCATGGACCATGAGCAGAAGCAGGTCGGCAGGTATAATGGTGTGGCAATGGGGGAACTGGGATCGATAATGGTGAGGATGATGGTGAGGGAGGTGGTGGTAGTGGTGGTAGAATGGTAGGTGGTGGAGGTGGTGTTGATATGTATATGTTATCATCAATATCTGAAGGTGTCAACCGATCTCCTGTAGGTGAAAAGAACATTACGGACTCAAAAAAGGTGACATCAGTACTGATGAATCTCCATTTCATCACCTTTATTCTATCATTTTGGCCTTAAAAACCCCAACAAATTAATGTACATAGCATCAATTTGTCTATAATAGTATCTATTATTTATTATATTTATTATACATAAAACAAGATTTTTAATGCCAAAATAATAGAATAAAGAGAAGAAAAGAAAAAGGAATAAAATATTGCAAATATTTTATGACCCTAACCCCGAGACCCAGTCCAGAATGGAATTGGTCGACAAGGAATAAAGTAGGGGGAGATAAGGGTCAAGAATACAATAAATATCTCATTCATTCATTCTTGATTTATGCATTTTTTGACACCTATTTTGTATCTAAGTACTTATTCATCAAACAAAGAAATTTTGTATACAAAAGTTGCAGATAATAATGCAAATAAAAATACAAAATTGAGTTTGTACAAAAATAATATACTGTGTACATTTTATACACAGAATAAAAGGCCAGAATCTCAACTTCACAGACCCATATCTTGCAAATAAAAACTCAAAATCCAACAAAATCACTTTTAATTGTATATAACTTATCAAGAGCTATTTATTAAAATTTGTTTCATAATTTTTGGAGTTCATCTGTGAAAGATGGGTTTTGGGCCCCTATTGTACATAATACTGATTAAAATATTCAATTTATTCATGACTTATTATTTTTACAAATTCATATTTTTATAATTTTGTAAACATTATTTATAGCATAGGTGCACATTAAAATTAGAATTAAACCTAAAATAAAAAGGAGAATAAAATAAAACTATGCCAAAACATAGATGAAATACCTATGTTATATATGACTATAAATAAAAGGGAAATACATTCTTTAATTCTTTTACTCTTTCATACTTTTATAATATTGAAAATATTACATGTATTATATTGAAAATACAAAACAAAAATAAAAACTCAGTAAAATACATTAAAATAAAAAAGAGTATACGGAACATAGGCAAAATACCGATACCTATACCAGTACAAGTCATATACCTATTTATTTAAATGTACAAATAAAGTCATAAAAATTAAATAAAAATATATTTATACTCAGAAAAATAAGTTGTAAATATATAAAATAAGAAAATAAAATAATAAAATAATATATACAAAATAAAAATAAAAATGCACAAAACATAGATGAATATACCTATAAATACACTCATAAAGATTAACTACCAATAAATTAAGCCAAAAAAATAAATAAAAATCATATTAAAATACTATGTAAAATAATAAACATTTTTTATTTTATACTCGAAAAATAATAAAATCATTTACTAATTTAAATAATTTATTCTTTAATTTTTCAGCATGTTTTGTCCTCTAGCCGCCTGCGTGGACCAATGGCAGGCCGCCATTAGTTGACCGCAGGTCAACTCCTTGGACCTAGACCTGCGCCTCTGACAGATCACGAGAGCCCCCACTTCCCCGATTTCTCATGCAAATTGTGTAGCTTGAGTGAGATGGGACTCTTCATGAAAAGTATTCCTTGTACATCCTGGATACACACCCAACCCCATGATGTCTTGTACAAAGCACGAATCGTCGCCGATTGCCCGATCAATAAGGGTGCGCACTCTGCCTATAAATAAGTATCTTCGACCCCCTTCTCAAATTTGGTTAGTTTTTAGTCTTCTCCCTTCCTCGTATTCGGTCCTGGAGGTCCCCTCGTGACTGGAGGAGTCCTTTGGCGCCTTGAATCGGTCGGAGGAGGTGGGAGCTGCACTCACGGCGGAGCTCCGGCGACGCCAATCTCCCTGGTTCCCACCAGGTATCAGAGCATTTCTCACTTGTCTTATTAGGTAGTTTTTAATTCCAGAGTTATTTTCCGCATTTATTTTAGCCTTTAGCTTAGTAGATCCCTTCAGTTTGGTCGAGTCGAAGTTCGCCGGAGCTCCGCTCCGGCAACGACTCCTGAGCTCTCTGGTTGCTCTCCGACGCTGGCACACCTTCCATCTCGTTCCCTATCATCTTCTCCATCTCCCGCTCGCCCCTGATCAACCGGAGCCTCCATGGCTTCGCGAATCGAGGTTCTCCTCCGCCGCTTGCCGGAACCTCGCCACCCCCCTTCGTTTTTGTGCTAAACCTTCAAACCCCAGGTCGAGGAGCTCTGCCTCGAGCCACTAGTTTTTCCTGTGCAGGTCTTGACGTACAAGAAGCCCTCTTGGGCTTGATCGATTCCAGGAAGAGGTTCCTGGAGGTCCCTTCCTTCCTCGAGTTCGCCTGAACGTCTGGGACCTCCAGGGGCCGGGCGGAGACCATCAGTCGACGCGGCAAGCTTCCAGGCACGTACTAAGACCATCGGAGACGACGAAGAAGGCCGGAGGCGCTAGCTATTCACGATCGAAGCTCGCCGCGCACGAGCTTCGTCCCTGTTCTTCCACCTTGCTCCATCGTCGTTCGATCAAGACGAAGCCCCCAGGCGTAGCAGCTGCCGTTGGATGCAAAGCCCCATGACCGTCCGATCTCATCAAGAGATCTAATCTCAGCCATCCAACCTCGAAGCGTCATCAACCGTCCGATGGATGACACATGGATAAGTGGCGCGCGGATCGCCGTCCATCAGCGCACCTATAGGGGTAAATTGCAGATCTAAACCCCTGCCTTTGTGTATTTACTTATTAATCCATTAAATAACATGTAACGTTTAAATTAAAGTGGAGATTTTTGCAAAAAGACCCTTAAGTTTTCCGCATTTACACTTAGAACCTCTCCAAGTCAGCTCACGTGTTGTCTCACGTGTGTCTGGAAAATTTCATGGGGGTCCTGGTATTTGTGTGTATTTTGTAAAGGTCCATTAAATAGAATATACAGTGTGATATTTTTGAGATGTTTGCACGCAGACCCCTATCCTTTATGTAATTACATTTTGGTCCCTGTGCGTGTGAGTCACGTGTCGTCCCACGTGATTGGAAAATTACAAAGGCCCCCCTGGCGGGTTTTGAACTATGTATTTGGTCCATAAGCTTCATGATAACGCTCAGAACTTTTGGTATATTTGCGCAGAAACCCCTGGACTTTATTTTATTTACAAAAATGCCCCTGCTAGTGTTGGAATTTCATTGTGCTTTCCCTATTTATTGCATGCATCTCTAACATTCCAAAAATCACCAAAAAATCAACATAGATCCATGTTGCATTGTAATATTATGCTATATTTTTATTTTGCATTGTTATTGCATTTTCATATTTATAAAAATTCAAAAACATGTATTTTTGCTACTGTTTGACTCATAAAATCCCAAAAAAATATAAAAACCTTTGGAAAAATTCTAAAAAATATATGTTATGCTTTTTAATGTGTCTGATTTTCTGACCAAAAATCACAAAAAATGATAAAACAAAACTCCTAGAAATTGTAAAACCCCAAAAACCATTATAAAAACATTAAAAATTCCAGAAAAATCTTAAAAATATAATTTCAGTTGTTGAATGTTCCCCATTTCATTATCTTTATTTTAAAATTAATTTGAGGAATTTTGGACCCCGTTTAGTAATTTTCATCCTCATTTTAATTTCGGCCAGCAACATTTATCCATTGTTCTTAGTATTTATGATTTTAAAAATACCAAAAAAATAGGAAAAATCTAGAAAAATCACAAAAAATATTAGAAAAATATAAAAATCATAAAAATATTTTATTTACTGTATTTTGATGATTTCTCCCTATTTTTGCCTCTCTCATCTCTAGTATGTATGTATATTTATATATGCCTTGTATATTATCCCTTTATTTAGTAAAAAAGGATATATGTATAAAAAAATAATATAAAATATAAAAACAAAATACAAAATCAGTAAATTAAAAAATATATATAATAAAAATACAAAAAAAAAGAGAAAATTAAAAACCCACAAAAATACTTGCACGCATACATGACTAATTTATACATGAATAATTGTAGGCTACCTGTTTTTGCTCTCTGTTGTTCGACCTCTACATGCTTACGCGCTATGCATATTTTATGGTAGAGATAATAATTCTAATTCACATTTTTGGGACTTAATTGCCTTATTCGTTATTGTGGGTTAATTGCTGATTAATTGAGGTTTAGTGAGCGGTCGCCTCAGCGACACTGTGGTCCCGCCTTGTGTGGACTACTTAGACCCTTACCAAATCTCTGTTATCAGGTACTGACGTAATACTTTCCGCGTAGGGGATCATAACAAATGTACCCTTTTTTTTATCCTGGAGTACATAATAAATACACATTTAACAACTCTAGGAAAGAGCTTGTCAACACCTGGAGACAACTGGTGGACAAAGGCGACAGAGCCGAACACACGAGGAGTGAGTGAGAACAATTCCTTGTCAGGAAATGCAAGAGAGAAAGGTATTTTCTCACCCAAGATTGATGAGAGCATGCGATTTATAAGATAACATGCCGTAAGGACCACATCGCTCCAAAGAGAATGAGGAGCACGACTCTGAATGAGGAGTGCCTTGTGACATCAAGCAAATGACGATGTTTCCTTTCTGCAATGCCATTTTATTGGGAAGTATATGCACATGAAGTTTGGTGAATGATACCCTGGGTTGAAAAATATGTGGATAGAGTATGCGTATACAATTCCAAGGCATTATCGATTCTCACAATTTTCACAGAAGTAGAAAAATCAATTTGAACATAGTCAAAAAAGTTTTGACAACATCTCCAGCTTAAGATTTATTCTTTAATAAAAAGACCCATGACAGACGAGAAAAATCATCAACAACAACTAAATAAAACATGTGCCACTGGTGATCGGGAACACGACTAGGACCCCAAATATCGATATGAAACAACTAAAAAATGGAGTTGCTGCTCCGACTCTAACGACTAGGAAAAGTAGAGCGATGGTGCTTTCCCAGTTGACATGCCTCACATTGGAAGGATGTGTAATGCAAGACCTGAGGCAGAACATGACACAGTTTCTGGAGCAGGAGATGACCAAAGCGCAAGTGCCACAGAAATGGTGAAGTAGATAAAGAGGAATGCACATCATAGGGAGCTCGAGTCCGCCAGAATTGTCGGGTGCCACACGAAAAGCTTCCTCCATATGAGGAATGGTCGAGTCCGCCAGAATTTGAGAACGGGCTACCTCATACTAAGGATCAAGGGCTGCCAAGAAGACACCAATCATGGTGGCATTCTGATATGTCTTCTGCTGCTCAGGGGTCGAATTGAGAAACATAAAACTATAGAGCTTCTCATCCCACGCAATGATGTATAGAACGAGTGAAGGGGGCATCCATTCTTCTTAATATTGAAAATATCATGTTGGAGATGTAGTATGTCATCGGCAATCTCCATTGCCAATGTACCTGCCAAACTTTGGCATAAGCATCATCTGCCTCCCATGAGGCGTCGATTCCAGTCTTCTCGGCCAGTTCTTCCTCGATAAGAATGTATTTCTTACCTGTATACTTCATCATTCTCATGAACTGCATTGCCCACATTTCATAGTTTGTTCCGTCCATTTTGACAATAGGCGCAGGACCTCTGAATGCGCCAGTAGAGGAAACATCGACTTTACTTTCTGCCATAAGTCAGACAGAGAAAGATTACGAAGTGGAGACCTGTAAAGATAATTGTCACGTCCCGGACCTCGAAACATGGGAAAAATTGCGGAAGCATCCCAAAATAATAATTTTTTCTTTTTCGAGTCCAGGAGCAGGACAAAAACGCAATATTCCATAAATAACATTCAGAGTGCCAAACAAGATGGAAGAATAAAGGAACATAACCAATAAATAAAAGACTTAACAAGTCCGAGCTACAAATTGAAAAAAAGTCTATCAATAACTCCCGTACATTATTCTTAATGAACTAGGATAAAGCAATGAGTCCTTAATTTAGCTGAGCAACCCAAACTCGTCCTCTGTTAAGCTGCAAGGTTATAAATCCAAACGAATTTGACTAAGTATGCACCAATAATTTATGAGACATGCCATCATAACCATATACAATGAGTAGTAAAGAAAAATACAATGACAATTCCATATAATAAGGAATATAAGTCAATAAATAAACGATGAACTATAATAAAACTTTTTCAATTATGCCAGTCATCATGGGATAACAATGACAATTCAATAAATTTTCTTGAATATCACAAATTTTGTAACCATAATATCAAAATCCATCTCAAATATAAATCAATACCATCTGTCGACACCTGGCAGCTCGAGCTTGGATACAAGCCACCCCGTTCCCTTAAATCAAAATTTTAAACTAAAACAAATATCAATACGAGATCTCCTATCCAAACCCCAATGCAATGGACATCAGTATTGAGTCAACCGCCGTAGCGGAAATTGTTTGGAAGTACTGTAGGATTACCCTCCTACAACGGTCAATTGGCGAAATTAACTGTCCGCGCGGCACCTGGCCAGGTCAAAGCCTCTAATGGGCCAACAATGAACAATGTCTACTCCCTCACAATGATGGTGTCAAAATCAATAATAATTTTCCAACAAAATATTTGAATAACAAAAAAATGTAATTGAACCTATATATCAAAAGGCAATAATGTATCTATCTCTTTATATTTAGCAACTAATCAATAGATAGGCATTATGGCTAACTATCAATTTAACAACTGCTCATCTAGAGTTTAACACATAAATATACTCAAAGCATCTTAAAGAGATAAAATAAAATCAACATTCCACTAGCTATTAAAATCCAAAGTGGAGTATACACAACAATGGTATGCGACATAAATTAATGTACATACATTGCTTAAAACCAATGAATATTGATCTGTATGACTCTCCGTCCACAGAAATCAAGTGTCACCTAAATCAAAAGGAATGTATTCAATATGACACCCTATCCTAAATACAAATTCTCATTACCCGATCCCAAACCTTTATTATTTTTTTTAATTAATATATTTTTGGGCATAGTATATTTATTGATCATTTGACTTTTATCCAAAATATCAATAATGACCGTACACTCGAATCTTACCCAAACGCTATTATTCAATAGTCTTTATTTTGTAATCTTATAAATATAAGAGTATCATCCAAAAAAAATTGTCATTATTTTAATATATACATATATATTTAACCTACTTAATAGGATATCACCCTCCTGTAATAGGAGTTTGAGAAGAACGAATATCTAATATAAATTCTATAATTCTGTAATTGTAAATATTTTTGTTTCCAGAAGCTTAAAATATAAACATTTCGTTTCTTGATATACAACCATGGAAAGATACAAAGAGATGTATTTTAATGACACAAGCAATCGTAATATGATCCGGAATCCCAACCATTAAGAGTTGTTTTCTTTATTGTGTATGAAAAAAATATCTTAGTAATTTTATAAATCTGAAACTTAAACGTGAATAACTAAATTATCCTTCTTGTTCTTAGCATAATAATGGAAACTTAATATTGCTACACATTTATTATTGAAAAATTATTACACAACAATTATACCATAAACATATATGCCATAAACGACTATTACATCTTATCCCAAATCCACACATTGTTGGTGTTACCGATATCAAATCATATTTTTATCAAATAACGTCATTGTTTCAAGATTAAGAATAATATTATTAGAATCAGTGTCGCTAAAATTCACGTTTTTTTAATTACCGTGAACATTTTATTCAACTTATATTGACAATCCGACCATTATCCCTTTTCTCAGCACATTGTAAACACAATGGTAGGTATAACTTTACGTAGAATCGGTACACATATATCATCATTATCCTAGGGTTCGACACATACATGTAATACAAGGGTTACAATACATACCTCAAGGTGTCGATTAACTAGCCACGAAGACGCCTTGACTTCGCCAATCCTAATCGATGCTACTACTTCAACTTGGTTCCAACATTGCCGGATTGGAGCCGAGATCGACGGAAGGAGCACCGTCGTCGTGCCTTCCCTCTCTACAACGCTCTGTATCTCTCGTATCATAAGATAGAGAGTTGATGATGTATATGGATTTAAATCACATTCTCTTGAGATTTCAAAAGAAATAATTGGTTGAAAAAAAAGAAAAAGAATTCCATGCACGTCTCTATTGAGAGAAAATAGAGTTTATTTTTTTTTCATTTTTCTTTTGAACGGCAATGTGATTGTGCCGTGCTTTGTTTTTGTTTGTTTTTTTTCTTTAAATAGGTATAAGGATAATAATAATAATAAGGATAATGCCAATTATGAATCTAGACTTAGTCAAACAAATCAATAGCCATTATCTTTTATTTATTTTTTTCATGTTGAATCCGATGCAACCACTTTCTATTGTTTTATTTTTTTCAATAATTAATGTCTAAGTGATAATGATGTATTTGATATATGTCTATTATAATTATTTGTTAATTAGTTATTCTAGTGGTATTTACATAATAGACCCATATATTCATTCTATTTCCTTTTTCCATATATGAAGTTTTCAATTTTTGCACAAAACCCTTTACTTAACAAAATAGATGTTACAACCCTACCCCTCTAAAAAGAATTTCGTCCTCGAAATTCAAAAGACATACCTAAAAGTTCAGGATATTTCTATCGAACTTCGTCCTCAAGTTTCCAAGTAGCTTCTCTATTTGAATGATTATGCCAAGCAATCTTTACCATCTTAATAGTCTTTCTTCTTAGCTGATGTTCTTAACGATCAATAATGTGTGAAGGGCGCTCTTCATATGATAAGTTTTTATGAACCTCGACAGGCTCATAATGAATATGATGAGATGGATCATGAATATATTTCCGCAACATGGAGACATGGAAGACATTGTGGATGTGTGAGTTCTGAGGTGGTAATGCAATGTGGTAGGCTACCTCGCCTACTCTATCCAATATCTCAAATGGACCAATATATCTTGGACTAAGTTTTCCTTTTCGCCCAAATCTCAATACACCACGAGTTGGAGAAATCTTGAGAAATACATGATCACCAACTGCAAATTCTAGTTCTCTGCGACGATTATCCGCATAGCTCTTTTGTCTGCTTTGAGCTATCAACAACCTCTTTTAAATCAAGTCGATCTTATCAGTACACTTTTGCACAAGTTCCGGTCCGAGCAATCTTCTTTCACCAACCTCGCTTCAACAAAGAGGAGATCTACAAGGTCTCCCATAGAGAGCCTCATACGGAGCCATTCCAATGCTAGTCTGATAACTGTTGTTATAGGTGAATTCAATAAGTGGAAGATTCTCATCCCAACTTCGAACATAATCCAAAGAACATGCTCTAAGCATATCCTCGAGAACATGAATAGTTCTTTCAGATTGACCATCTATCTGAGGATGGAATGAAGTACTAAACTTCAGTTTTGTACCGAAAGCCTCCTGAAGTTTTTTCCAAAATCTCCCGGTAAATCTTGGATCTCGATTAGAGACAATAGAGACAGGTATACCATGAAGCTTCACGATATTATTCATATACAAATTAGCTAAACTCGCAACTAATTCCTTTTTCTTCATTGGTAAGAAATGAGCAGATTTCGTCAATCTGTCCACGATCACCCAAATAGCATCACAATGAGTTGCATCGGTGTTCGGAAGACCCATGACAAAGTCCATGGTGATATGTTCCCATTTCCATTCCAGAACCTCTAACTGCTCCAAAAGGCCGGTTGGTCTTTGATGCTCAGCCTTAATTTGCTGACATACCAAACAACGAGAAATAAATTCCGCAATTTCCTTCTTCATATTTTTCCACCAAAAATTCCACTGGAGATCTTTATACATCTTTGTACTTCCAGGATGTACAGTGAATTTTGAACGATGAGCTTCATCCAGAATCTCTTGCTTCAACTCTTCCTGCGAAGGAACCCATAAGCGATCTATGAATCTAATGCTGCCATCTGCAGGAATAAAGAATTATGAATTCTCTCCTTGACTCTTCTCAGCTAAAACATGGTACTCGGGATCTTCTTTCTGAGCTCTCAATATTTGCTCTACTATCACTAGGGCTGCTAATCGAACCGAACTGTAATGAACGGACCTATGTTCGAGTTCGGTTCGATAAGAAAGTTCAAAAGTTCGAGTTCGGTTCGATAAATGTTCGATAGGATATGTTCGAGTTCGAGTTCGTTTAGAAACCGAACGTTCGAGTTCGGATCGATAATAGTTCGTTAAAAATTTAAATTAACTGAAACTTGTTTATATGAACAAGTTCGAAACTGGAGTTCGATAACAAAGTTCGATAAGCAGTAAAAATAAGAAATTATTCAAACTAAAGTGGTACAAAGCCCAATAAATACCACAATTTCTTTAACCTCGAAGTTTATGAAGTGTATAAATACTAAGTTACACATACAAATACATACACATATATACACATATCGAACTCGAACTTTTATCGAACGAACATATGTTATGTTCATGTTAGGTCCGTTAAGCTATCGAACTAAAATTTGAAGTTCATGTTCAGTTCGTTTAAAAACGAACGAACATTTTTCGAACTATTATCGAACGAACTCTAATCGAATACGAACATGTTCAGTTCGATTAGCAGCCCTAACTATCACCGAATGAATCTGGATGCTAGATAAGATAATCTTGTCACATTCCTTAAAAGGATTCCAAGAAACAAAGTCGTCAATTAACTTCCACTTTTTGATCATCAAACATACAGACATCGCATAGCCTTTTCGACTCAAGGCATCTGCTACAATATTTGCTTTACCTGGATGGTAAGCAATAGAGAAATCATAGTCTTTAAGAAATTCCATCCATCTCCTTTGTCGCATATTCAAGTCTTTTTGAGAGAAGATGTATTTGAGGCTTTTGTGATCAGAGAAGACCTCAAATTTCTCACCATAAAGTGAGTGACGTCAGATCTTTAATGCAAACACCACAGCAGCAAGCTCTAGATCATGCGTAGGATAATTCCTTTCATGAATCTTTAGCTGCGTTGAAGCATAAGCTACAACTTTTTCATTCTGCATCAACATACAACCCAAGCCATTCAGGGATGCATCAGTGTAAATGACAAAACCTCCACAACTATAAGGTAAAGTCAAGACAGGAACAATTGTCAACCTTCTCTTCAATTTTTGAAAGTTGTGCTCACATGCAGAAGACCATTCAAACTTTGTTCCCTTTCTAGTCAACTCGGTCAGAGGAAGTGAAATCTTCGAGAAATCACGAATGAATCTACGATAGTATCCTGCTAAACCAAGAAAGCTTATAATTTTTCTCACGCTCTGCGGTTGCTTCCATTCTGAGACTGTCTCGACCTTAGCTGGATCTACGGAAATCCCATCCTTGGAAATAATGTGCTCAAGGAACATGACCTTTTTCAACCAGAAATCACACTTGGAGAATTTAGCATAAAGTTGATTATGCCTCAAAGTTTCTAAAATAATTCTCAAATGTTCCTCATGTTGCTCAACACTCTGAGAATAAACAAGAATATCATCAACAAAAATAATGACAAAGTGATCCAAGAATGGTCGAAAGACTTGATTCATAAGATCATAAAAGCGACAGGAGCATTGGTCAATCCGAACAGCATCACACAAAATTCATAATGCCCATAGCGTGTCCGGAAAGCAGTCTTCGAGATATCTTCCTCTCGAATCCTCAATTGATGCTAGCCGGATCGCAAATCAATCTTCGAGAAGACCTTTGTTGATTGGAGCTGATCAAATAAATCATCTATCCGTGGTAACAGATATTTATTCTTCACAGTCACCTGATTCAGCAGTCGATAATCAATGCATAAGCGAAGTGATCCATCTTTCTCTCTAACAAATAAAACAGGTGCACCCCATGGTGACATACTGGGCCTGATAAATCCCAAGTCAAGCAAATCTTCAAGTTGCTACTTTAATTCCACTAGCTCGGCAAGAGCCATATGATATGGTGCTTTGGATATTGGTACAGTTCCAGGAACCAGCTCAATAGTGAAATCAATCTCTCGCCGAGGTGGAGGTCCAAGAAATTCTTCTGGAAAGACATCGGGAAACTCCCGAACAACGTTGAGATCAAACAATGATATGGTTGATGGTTTTATCTTAAAAATGCTGGCAAGATAGGCTTCTCGCCTTTTCAAGATCATGCGATGTGCCTTCATGGCAGAAAAAATGCACTGCTCAGAGACGGCACCATGCCCTTTAATAACGATCCCAGGGAACTGATGGCTTGCAACGATGACCCTTTTCTTACAGCAATCAATAATACAATGATATCGGGAAAGCCAATCCATCCCAAGGATGATATCAAAATCTGTCATCTTCATGACGATGAGGTCACTAGGTAGCTCGTGACCCTCAATTATCAATGGAGCATCTTGAATATACTCCAATGATTTACATTTCCCCCAGTAGGTGTGATAACTATCAAATCAATATCTAAAAGTTTTGGTTTGACATCCATGCTTTTTACTAGTCCCTCAGAAATAAAGCTATGTGTAGCAACAGTATCAAAAAGAATCTTTGCTTGCAAATTATGAATAAGAAGGGTACCTTCGATGATCTTGTCTTCCTTAGCACCATCAGTTCCGGTGGTGAGAGCATATACTCGTGCAGGAACCTTTTGCCTTTGATCTTGTCCTTGAGTTGCGGGTTGCTTCCTAGGCTTCGGACAATCACGAACAAAGTGTCCTTTCTCTCCACAGTTCAGACACTGGTCATTCTTGAGATAGCATTCTCCAGGATGGAAACGATGACAGAAAGAGCATTCAGAAAATCGGACACCTTGCCCTGACTTGGAGGTTTGCTTCTGCTTCTGAGAATTTTTGAAATTTTTGTTCCTCCCAGATTGACCTTCCGATCGTTGCGTGGCTTCTCCTCCTTTCTTCGCAAGAAATCTCTCTCCATGGTTGTGGCGCTGGCTAGAGCATCCTCCATAGTCTTCGGCATGCTGGAAAGAACCTTAGATCTTAAAGCAGGGTGAAGACCCTCAATGAACTTCTGAGTCATCCGATATTCATCTGGACAAAGGTAGGGAGCATACTTCAATAAACGATGAAACTTATTGTTATACTCAGCAACATTCAAATCTCCTGCTTCAGATTAATAAACCCTTGCTCCTTAATCAACTGCAAGTGCATCGGAATATACTGCTCTAGGAAGAGTTTAACAAACTCATCCCACAGAATAATCTCTCCGTTTTCAAATTTCCGCAACTAGCAACTGATCCACCAGTCCTTAGCATGACCTTTTAGTTGATGAGTAGCGAAGGAGACCTTGCTATGATCCGGACATCTAATTGCATCAAATGATTTTTCTATCTCCTCCAGCCATCGATCTGCTACCTCAGCATCCACTACACCTTCAAAGCTAGGCGGGTTCACCTTTAAGAATCTCTCAAAGGTGACCTCATCCCGGCGCTCCTCACGAAGACGTCTTTCTTTTTCAAGACGCCTCTCGCAACGTCTCTGATCCTTTTCCTTGCTATGGTAGTGATCAGCTTGATCACGAATCAGCTTGGAGAGCTCCTCGACCGTCTTCATTAATTTGGCATTCTGGGCTGCCAAATCCGTGGAGCGACGACTCTGCTTAGGGTTCGAGACGGTCAACATCTACGAATAGCGACGATCAATTAGTCAGCTATTCCAAATATAATCTATAAATATTATAAGTCATCTTAAAATTGGATAATATTCCTCTAATCTTCCATTTGGCTCTGACACCACGTTATCACGTCCCAGACCTCGAAACATGGGAAAAATTGCGAAAGCATCCCAAAATAATAAATTTTTCTTTTTCGAGTCCAAGAACGGGACAAAAACGTAATATTCCACAAATAACATTCCTAGTGCCAAACATGATGGAAGAATAAAGGAACATAACCAATAAATAAAAGACTTAACAATTCTAAGCTACAAATTGAAAAAAAAAGTCTATCAATAACTCCCGTACAAAAATCTTAATGAACTAGGATAAAGCAATGACTCCTTAATTTAGCTGAGCAACCCAAACTCGTCCTCCGTTAAGCAGCAAGGTTATAAATCAATATTAGTCAAACTAATTTGACTAAGTATGCACCAATAATTTATGAGACATGCCATCATAACCATATACAATGAGTAGTAAGGAAAAATACAATGACAATTCCATATGATAAAGAATATAAGTCAATAAATAAACGATGAACTATAATAAGACTTTTCCAATTATGCCAATCATCATGGGATAGTAATGACAATTCAATAAATTTCCTTGAATATCACAAATTTTGTGACCATAATATCAAAATCCATCTCAAATATAAAGCAATACAATCTGCCGACACCTGGCAGCCCGAGCTTGGATAGAAGCCACCCTGTTCCCTTAAATCAAAATTTTAAACTAAAACAAATATCAATACGAGATCTCCTACCAAACCCCAATGCAATGAACATCAGTACTGAGTCAACCGTCGTAGCGGAAATTGTTTGGAAGTAGTGTAGGATTACCCGCCTACAACAGTCAACTGGCGGAATTAACCGTCCGCGCGGCACCCGGCCAGGTCAAAGCCTCTAATGGGCCAACAATGAACAATGTCTACTCCCTCACAATGATGGTGTCAAAATCAATAATAATTTTCCAATAAAACCTTTGAATAACAAAAAAATGCAATTTAACCTATATATCAAAAGGCAATAATGTATCTATCTCTTTATATTTAACAACTAATCAATAGATAGGCATTATGTATGGCTAACTATCAATTTAACAACTGCTGATCTAGAGTTTAACACATAAATATACTCAAAGCATCTTAAAGAGATAAAACAAAATCAACATTCCACTAGCTATTAAAATCCAAAGTGGGGTATACACAACAATGGTATGCGACATAAATTAATGTGCATATCTTGCTTGAAACCAATGAATATTGATCTGTATGACTCTCCGTCCACAGAAATCAAGTGTCACCTAAATCAAAAGGAATGTATTCAATATGACACCCTATCCTAAATACAAATTCTCATTACCCGATCCCAAACCTTTATTTTTTTTAATTAATAATAGTTTTTTGGTTGCCATCAATTTATTTTCTTGATGATCATTTTCGTCACATGGAAATTTTTATAAATGTTGGGGGAAAATATAATTGTGATGTCATTATTGAGACCCTAGATGATTATATAGGAGAAAAGTCGTGGGTAAATTACAAGAGAGGTACATGAAAGGAAGAGATAAAAAATAAATATAAAGAAATATAAATATCTCAACACCCTCCCTCAAGTTGGAGCAAATATGTCTACCAAGCTCAGCTTGGAACAACAACTTGGAAAAGGACCTCTAGTAAGGAACTTGATGAAAATATCAGTTGTTTGATCTCCAGTAGAAAATGGGATGTGGATATGAGACCCTTCTGGATCATATCTCTGGTATAGTGGCAATCCCCCTCTATATGCTTGGTCCGATCATGAAATGCAAGATTATTTGCAATAAATAGAGCTGCTTGATTGTTATATAAAAGCTGCATGGGGAGAGGAACCTCAACAGCAAGATCAGTCAAAACCAATCTAACCCACATCATCTTTGCGCTCCATATGCCTTGGCTCTGTACTCAGATTCTATACTGGATCTAGCAACAATTGTCTGCTTCTTGATTTTTCATGACACGAGAGAGCTCCCAACAAAAATAACAAAGCCAAAAGTAGACTTCCTGTATTTAGGGCATCCTACATAATCTGCATCTGCACAAGTTGTCACCTTAAGAGACGTACCTCTGTTGAATATAAGATCAGTACTATGTGAGGTCTTCAAATATCTCAAAATCATATAGACCTCATCCATATGAACCTTCCTGAGTTGCTCCATGAACTGGCTCACCTTGCTCACAGCAAAGGATATGTCTCTCCTGGTGATGGTAGCATATAGGAGCTTCCCAACAAGCTCCATGTCCTCTTATGTACCTCCTTAGTATCATCATCATATAATCTCATACTCGGATACATAGTGATAGTAGCAAGCTTGCACCATGTCATACATGTCTCCAGTAGAAGATCAGTCACAAACTTCCTTTAGGTCATCGCAAGACCACATTGGTTCCGGACGAAGTCTAATCCAAAGAAGTATCTAAGATTGCCAAGGTCCTTGATCACAAATTGTTGACCTAGCAACTCCTTAACAGCCTAAATGGCTTGCTCGTCATCACCCGTGACAATAATACCATCAACATAGACTAGAACATCAACCTTACCTCTCTGTGTCCTCTGAACAAAAAGCGAGTGATCCGCAGTGGACCACGCAAACTCGTAGTGCTCTATCAACTCTAAAAGCTTCTAGTACCAAGCTTTCGAACTCTGCTTCAGGCCATAAATGGCCTTGTGGAGCCTACATACCTTCTGAGACTCCGCCTTAGCAGCAAACTCTAATGGTTGCAGCATATATACCTCCTCACGTAGATCTCCATATAGAAACGCATTCTTCACATCAAGTTGGTAAAGAGGCCAGTCCCTGAAACAACTGATAGAAAAATGTGCAATGTCGAATGTCTGGCCACTGGAGAAAAGGTATCCTGATAGTCAACCGCATAAGTCTGGGCGAACCCACGTGCTACAAGCCTTGCCTTGTAGTGATCCACATTGTCATTTGCCCATTGCTTCATCGTAAAGATTCATTTGCACCCCACAATAGAGGCACCTGGAGGAGCAGAAACAACACTCCAGGTAACACGAGACTGCAAAGCGGTCATCTCCTCCTCCATGCCAAGTCGCCAACTACTATCATGTATGGCTTGGATAGTAACATCACAGAATCCCACAACAAACCTCTTGTACTCCTCTGAAAGACGGTCCAAGGAAACATGCACAACTAGAGGATAAGTGCTACAGTTACGATGCAATTTCGTCAAGGTAATAGGTACATCAAGGTCATCATCCTCTCTATTTTCTGGTATCAGATCCTTCTGTACAGTACCTATGGAAGCATATCACCAGTGTAATTAGTAGAAACAATGTGTTGATTACATACCTGAGGCGTGTTGGATGATGGGGAAGGCACATGAGCAAAAGGGCTAGTAGAAGACCTGCGAATATAAAATCGTGTTAGGAACTGTGTCTGGTAGATGGAGGTGGAGATGGTGGAGGAGGTGGAGGTGGAGATGACTGAAACTCAACATGGGGTCTTGGTGGAGATAACGGAGGTGGTGGAATAAAGACATACTCGCCAGAGTCAGCATTAGACAACATGTTACCTGTAGGAGAAAAATATATATTAGACTCAATAAATGTGACATCAGCATTCACATAATATTTTCTCCCTACATGATCAAAACATCTTATACCTTTTTTGGGTACGAGAATAACCAACGAACACACATCTAATAGCTCTAGGCGAGAGCTTGTCATGACGAAGAGTAAAACTGTGGACAAATGTAACAGACCTAAAGATCCTAGGAGTAAGGGAGAATAGATCCTTCTCGGGAAATGTAATCAAGAAAGGAACCTTTTCTCCAAGTAGAAGGCATGCGGTTCACCAAGTAACATGCAGTGAGGACCGCATCACCCCAGAACGAATGAGGAGCTCGATTCTGAATCAAATGGGTCCTCATGACATCCAAAAGATGATGTTGTTTACGTTCAGCAACACCATTTTGCTGCAAAGTGGTCTAATCAACAATACCAAGAGATCTGAGAAATTCAGATAGTTGTAAAGTAGAAAACTTCAGGGCATTGTCAGTGTGAATAAATAACATATTAGCAGGAAAAATATTCTTAATCTTAAAACGAAACAATTTAATAATAGAACCACTTTCAGACTTATTCTTTAACAAAAAAATCCAAGATAATCTAGAGAAATCATGCACATCAACCATGTAGAACCGATGTCCCTGATGATCGAGAACACGACTAGAACCCCATATATCAAAATGAAACAACTCAAACTACTGACTATTGTGACGACTTTGACAGCTCGGAATAGAAGAATGATGGTGCTTCCCAAGTTGACATGCCTCACACTCCAAGGTAGTACGAGTAGAGATCTGAGGGAGAACATGACACAACTTATGCGGAAGAAGGTGTCCAATGCAAAGATGCCACATGAAAGGAGAAACAGATCCAGACGGAATAGTAGCAACACCTGTTGGACAGGAGAGCTCACGGCATGCCATTATGCAATAAATGTTATTGTGAATATCATTCCCTGATCTGAAATGAAAAATAAATAATTTGCATAATAGGTCCCTTAGTACAATTAGGGGTATGTACCATGGCCATCTTAATAATCATATAGCCGCTGATTCAACTATTGAATCATATAGGCTGGTGCTTGGATGAATATCTAAAGGGTTAGACTGAGGACTCATCAAGTACCGTCAAATGATTGTTAAGAGATGATCTCCAGCCAGAGTAGGAGATGGCAATCCTTTCTCAATTAGGTTGATATCTGACCGACCTCTTGATGCAGGTCCTCTGCATAGGAATAGAGATTCGGAGGTGTCAGATTAGTTAGGTCAGAGAGTTGACTTAATGAGATTGAGATAAACAAAGTCCTATATCGTATGCTGTCATGATACATGCACGCATCCTTTGACCGGAGACAGATGTGTAACTATATGTCTGAGTATGTACATTTGCTAGACCAATAGGTTGATGACCTAACCAAGTTCTATACACCGACGCGTTGGTATGCATATAAGGGCATACCAGTAATACGATCTCTCAAAGGGATCATAGAGGTTCATTTACTGAACTGGAAGGCATGAGCTCCCTCATGAGATATTGGGAAGAATCAAATTCGGTGAACGATTGTCTCGCTTTGGAAGCTTGACTGAATTTGTAGGTTTTATATATACTTTTGAAAAGTATATGATCAAGACCTAGGTATGATATATGCTTTTGGAAAGTATATGATCGATACCGATTCCCAATGATCGAATGAGAAACTTAATGATATAACCATGAAGTAGACAGTATAAAGTTGATCTAATACTTTGGGCTTATTCCGAGTCTTCCAGTATGCAGGATGTATAGGTATTGGGAATACCTGAGGGTAATGTGATCATAAACGATTGTATAGCCATGATGCTTCCATTCCTAGGAAGTGATGAAACGGATCTAGATTTTAGTGACTCCTCTCAGTAGAGAAGTAATCTTATCTTGGTCCAAATGTTGGACATTGATCTGAATGTGATTCAGATGCAATGACAAGATTAGGTTTGCGGTCTGGATTTAATCAAGCATCTATGGGAGGCCCGCGATCTGGATTTGAGATATAATCTCAATATCCAAGTCACTATACGTGGAACAATACAATCGCCCTGTCCTTATCTCCAAGTATTCGCGGAGAAAGCGCATTATCCTTGAAAGGGTTCAGGATAATTTCATTGTTGGTATTATGTATCCAAGCATTGAGTAAATAGATAATTAAATGTGATTTAATTGTCATGAATAATATGAATTTGATTCATATTATAAAGAGAGTTATAATTAAATGTAATTTGATTATCAAAGATGTAAATAATGTGAAAGTGATTCATATTATTTGGGCACATGAGAATAGAGATACAAGATGATTAAATGTGATTTAATTATCATGTATATGAATAATGTGAATAACACTATCCATATTAATCATATATATTATAAATGTGATTTATAATATACAAGAGAGAGCTATTTATAATTTACATTTCTTAATTAAATGTTGATGTGAATTGGATTCACATTGAACAATTAATTGAAAATGTAATTTACATTTTATTTTGGGTTGTGAATGGGATTCACAAATTTCCAATGGCATGATTGCAATGTTCACAAAATAAATTGGATTTAATTTTGTGAAATAATTTGCAACAAAAATTGTTGCAAATATTGGAGAGAATCATGAGATAATGCAATCTCATGTAATATAGAAAGGAGGCTCCCTTCCTAATAAGGAGAGGGGACGGCTACCAAGTCCTTATAGGACTCATAGTCGTCCTCCCCCCTTTATGGAAGGAGGCCTGCCTCCTTCCTATTTCTCCAATGGAGATTGATTTGATATAAATCAAATTATATTTATTATATATTTGATTTTTATTAAATTAATTGTTGTTGGTTTTAACCAACAAAATCCTAACCATTGAAAGAAACACAATCAATGAGAACCATTGGATTTGTGTTGCCCATGGATTGAGATCCATGGATCCCAAAATATTATAAAAGGAGAAGCACCCCTTTGCTCTTCTTTACACACATATAAGAGAACACAAGTCTCTCTCTCTTTCTCTCTCTACACGTCTACTCCCTTTCTCCCTCTCATGTGGCCGTCCACCATGGATGCCCTAGAAAGGTTCTTCATCGCCGCGGCATCGTCGTTATGCTGCCCGATCGTTTGCTCGTATATCTTTGTCTCCTTCGGTGCGCCTCGCTCGTGAAGAAGACGTCGGATCTCGTGTGTCGAGATCAGGAGATCCGCCGCTTGGATCATCAACATGGATTGCGAGAAGCACGCGATTCATCCCCGCGCTTGCAAGCGTCTCCTCCATCGGATCGGACTTGAGACAGGAGGTCTCTTTGTTTAAAGACTCGATCGCGCTTCAAGAGGTAATCCTATTACTTGTGTGTGGTTTAGACGAAACGATCCGAGAAGTGTTCTTGGATCATGTGGTTTCGTCACATAAATTTTTTTATTTCCGCTGCATAGAACAACTAGTGCGACTAGTCATTCTTCGTCGTATTCGATACGATGCTCACACTTCCATGACGCGCTTGAGGATCTAACCATATCCTACAGGTCCTCTGCATAGGAATAGAGATTCAGAAGTGTCAGATTAATTAGGTCAAAGAGTTGACTTAACGAGATTGAGATAACCAAAGTCCTATAACGTATGTTGTCACGATACATGCACGCATCCTCTGACCGGAGACAGATGTGTTACTATATGTCTGAGTATGTACATTTGGTAGACCAATAGGTTGATGACCTAACCAAGGTCTATACACCGGCGCGTTGGGGTGCATATAATGGCATATGAGTAATACGATCTCTCAAATGGATCATACATGTTCATTTACTGAACCAGAAAGCATGAGCTCACTTATGAGATATTGGGAAGAATCAAATTCCGTGAACGGTCGTCTCGCTTTGGAAGCTTGACTGAATTTGTAGGTTTGATATATACTTTTGGAAAGTATATGATCAAGACCTACGTACGATATATGCTTTTGGAAAGTATATGATCGATACCGACTCCCAATAATCGAATGAGAAACATAATGATAAAACCATGAAGTAGACAGTATAAAGTTGATCTAATACTTAGGGCTTATTCCGAGTCTTCCAGTATGCAGGATGTATAGGTATTGGGAATACCTGAGAGTGATGTGATCATAAACGATTGTATAACCATGACGCTTCCATTCCTAGGAAGTGATAAAACGGGTCTGGATTTTAGTGACTCCTCTCAGTAGAGAAGTAATCTTATCTTGGACCAAATATTGGACATTGATGTGAATGTGATTCAGATGCAATGAGAAGATTAGATTTGCGGTCTTGATTTAATCAAGCATCTATGGGAGGCCCGCGATCTGGATTTGAGATATGATCTCAATATCCAAGTCACTATACGTGGAACAATACAATCACCATGTCCTTATCTCCAAGTATTCGCGGAGAAAGCGCATTATCCTTGAAAGGGTTCAGGATAATTTCATTGTTGGTATTATGTATCCAAGCATTGAGAAAATAGATAATTAAATGCTATTTAATTGTCATGAATAATATGAATTTGATTCATATTATAAAGAGAGTAATCTGAGATAATTAAATGTGATTTAATTATCAAAGATGTAAATAATGTGAATGTGATTCATATTATTTGGGCACATGAGAATAGAGATACAAGATGATTAAATGTGATTTAATTATCATGGATATGAATAATGTGGATAGCATTATCCATATTAATCATATATATTATAAATATGATTTACAATATATAAGAGAGAGCTATTTATAAAATTAAATGTTAATGTGAATTGGATTCACATTAAATTGGAAATGTAATTGACGATTTATTTTGGGTTGTGAATGTTGTAGAGATAGTTCGTAACATTATTATCTCTTTATGTATCTGTTTGTTATTTCATTATCTTTGATAGATCTCTCTGTAATTTACCCTTAAGGTCTCTCCCTATATGAGAGCCTAGGGTTTTCTGAATGATCATTGAAGTCTTTTCTCCCAACATGGTATCAGAGCCACCCTCGGGCTCTTCCTACCCGCCGCCCCTTCCCCACCCGCCGCCCTCTCCATCTCAGCGCCGTCCTCCTCGTCTCTCTCTCTCTCTGCAGTCCGACGCCAACTCATCCAGGCGGCTGCCAGCCCACCGCCGAACCTTCCCAGGCGGCCCCACCCGCCGCCGAACCTTCCCAGTCGGCCATTGAGCGCCGGCGACTCCTCCAGGGCGGCCCCAGCCCGCCGCCGGACATCCTAGGCGGTTGCCAGACCGCCGCCGCGCCCTTCCAGGCGTCTTGCGCATGACCCCGGTGCAAGGGTTGTAGGCCTCATCCGAGGCGTGCCCTAGTCAACCTCGTCTCTTCCGCAAATAAATGGATTTGAGTGCGTAACGTCTACATACGCACTCAAATCCGATGCAGTTGGTGTAGACAATCATTATCCTGTCTACAAACCCTAGTTCTTCTCCAGCGGCAGTATGTCAGAATCGAAGGTCGATATGCCCTCCACCGGCGCATTCAAAGGTCCTGCGCCAATAGTGAAGATGGACGGGTCTAACTACGAGCTCTGGGCTATGCAGTTCATGAGTCTCATGAAGTCGAATGGTAAGAAGCACATTCTTACCGAGGATGAGCCCGCCGAGAAGACATGGATATATGCCTCATGGGAGGCTGATGATTCCTACGTAAAGGTCTGGTTGTCTGGTACATTGACGATGGAGATTGCTAATGATGTCCTCCATCAACCCACTGCTAAGGCAATGTGGGACATTCTTGCCGCTACATATTCCCAGGTGCGGAATGAGACAAAGATGTTGCAGCTTCAGCATATCATTTTCACAATGAAGCAGAGCGGCAGACCTCTCCATTCCCTATACACATCCCTAAGAGGGATGTTTGAGAAGCTATACAGTATCATTCCACTCACTGTTACTCCTGAGCAGCAGAAAGCGTTTCGGAATGCCACCATGGTTGGTGTTCTACTTGCGGCTCTTGATCCTGAGTATGATGCCGCCCGATCCCAGATCCTAGCTGATGCAGTTATCCTCCAGTGGAGGATGTTTACAGAAGGCTCAGTCGCATTCCAGTCTCCGCCATCTCTTCTACTCCACCCCCATCAGCGATGGCAGTCTCGCGTGGGAGAGGTGGACCGCATTCTGGTCGTGGTCGTGGACGTGGCCGTGGACCCCAGGGAAGGGGTGGTCGCTTCAGTCAGACATGCTCTTATTGTCACCGCACAAGACACTCAGAGGAGACATGCTATTCTAAGCATGGATTCCTAGCATCGGCACGTGTTGCAGAGCATTCTCAGTCTCCATTACCCTCTACTGCAGATAGTCGATTTGATGAACTTGTGGCCCGTCTCCGAGATATCATGCCACATTCATCTGTTGATTCGTCTGGTGGCTCTTCAGATATTGCTGCCACTGCCTCTGCTAGTTCATCCGCCGCTGTGAGCACCTCAGGTAGATCTACTGCATTCACAACACCTCATGATATATCTGACTGGGTTATAGATTCCGGAGCCACACATCATCTCTGTGGAGATAGAGGTAGATTACAGGCCTACAGGGACATTCCTCCAGGCCGTTCAGTGCAGATAGCTGATGGTACCCATTCGCCCCTGGTTGGACAGGAGGAGGTCTTCCTATCCTCCACTATGCAGCTACAGAATGTCTTACATGCTCCTAAGTTCTCAATGAACTTGCTATCTATTAGTCAGATTACGAAGGATTTGAATTGTCGTGCTATATTTGACCCGTCTTCTCTCATTTTTCAGGACATACTCACGAGCAAGGTGATTGGTTGTGGCTCTGAGCAGAATGGTATATATCGACTGGTTCGGGATTCCTATGCTGGCGTCTCATCTCTTTCTGCTGGACCAGAGTCTCCGTACATTTGGCACCTCCGGTTTGGTCACCTTCCGCTCCAGAAAATGCGTCATCTTCTGCCCCAGATCTCTACTAGTTCATCCTTCCGATGCGAAGCGTGTCAGTTGGGAAAGCATCACAGGTCGAGCTTCCCACGTCGTCTGAGTCGGAGCAGTAGCTCCCCTTTTGAGTTGTTACATATTGATATATGGGGTCCGAGTCGTGTTCCCGATCATCAGGGGCACAGGTTTTATCTTGTGGTAGTGGATGATTTCTTGCGTGTGTCATGGGTCTTTCTTTTGAAAAATAAATCTGAAGCAGGAGATGTGATCAAGAATCAGGTTAATGAAGTGCACAATGTTTTTTCTACCTCTGTCAAATATGTTCGAACGAATAACGCCCTTGAATTTTGTACACGCTCACTTTCTCTATTCCTTTCGTCAAAGGGTATTATTCATCAAACCACTTGTGCGTATACCTCACAACAAAATGGTGGTGGAAAGAAAGCATCGCCATTTCTTGGATATTACTCGAACACTGTTGATTCGGAGTTGTGCTCCTATTTCATTCTAGGGCGATGTTGTTCTTACTGCATGTTATCTGGTTAACCGAATGCCATCCTCAGTTCTGGGTGATGAGATACCTATCTCTCTTATTTTCCCAGGCAAGGAGTTATTTTCACTGACTCCACGGGTTTTTGGTACTGTGGCTTTCGTTCATCGTCTATCTCCCGGACTTGACAAACTCTCTTAGAGCTGTCAAGTGCGTCTTTGTTGGTTATTCCAGAACTCAGAAGGGCTACCGGTGTTATGATCCTGTGACTCAACGGTACTTTGTGAGTGTTGATGTTACTTTCTTTGAGTCGGTCATGTATTTTTCTCCTGCAGGTGACAGAATGGTACCATCCACTACCACTGATGATATCTATGTTCCTCCACCACCTACATTGAGTACTCCTGAGTTGTCTCATGTGCCCGTCTCCACGCCAGCACCACAACCACCACCTCCACCTCCACCCATTCCACGACCTATCGTATCACCGTTACCTAAATTCTATACACGTTATTCAGGTCCTGCGTAGACTACACAACAGCCAATCATCACGCCTCAGGTATGTTCAGATGGCATTACTACTGACGGGTCAGGTTTGGTACATGTGCAGGATCCTTCAGTATAGGCAGACACTAGCCCATCCAATACGATAGATGATGATCTTGATGTTCCGATTGCCATTCGGAAGCAGAAGAGGCAATGTGCCTCTTATCCATTTGCCTCACAGGTATCTTTTCACGGTCTCACTGGTGATTTTCAGAGATTTGCCATAGCCCTGTCTTCCGTGGATATACCACGTACATACCAGGACGCTTTGAAGAATGATTGTTGGAGATTAGCGATGGAAGAGGAGATGAGGGCCTTACAGTCTCGTGGCACATGGTCTTTGGTCCCTGCACCTTCTGATGCTTCAGTTGTGAGCTGTAAATGGGTATTCACAGTCAAATATCATGCAGATGGCACGTTGGATAGGTACAAAGCACGCTTGGTCGCCCGTGGGTTTACACAAACCTATGGTGTGGATTACATGGATACATTCTCTCCAGTGGCGAGACACTCTACTCTTCGTATTCTCTTATTTGTGGCTGTGGTCCGTGATTGGAGTATATCTCAACTAGATGTCAAGAATGCCTTTTTGTACGGGGACTTACAGGAGGAAGTCTACATGCAGCAGTCACCTGGGTTCACTACTGAGGGGGAGACGCAGATGGTCTGTAGACTTCACAAGGCGATATACGGCCTCAAACAGAGTCCGAGAGCATGGTTCCAGAAGTTGTCCAGCCTAATTGAGCAACAAGGATTCAAGAGGTCAAATGCCGATCACTCATTGTTTGTCCAGAAGTCATCGACAAGTACGGTTGTCATTATGGTTTATGTGGATGATAATCTTGTTACAGGAGATGATGCTCAGGGCATAGAGAGGGCGAAGGCATTCCTAGGAGAAATGGTGGGAAAACTCCTCTATATTACCATAACTCGCCCAGACATTCATTTAGCAGTTAGCAGGGTGAGTCAATTTATGGAGCAGCCAATACAGGTTCACATGGATGCGATACACATGATACTGAGGTATCTGAAATCTTCTCCAGGATCGGAAATCAACCTCAGGGTTTGCAGTCTTTGTTGGAGGCTCTTTGGTTTCTTGGAAAAGCAAGAAACAAATTGTTGTGGCAAGGTCCAGTGCCGAATCCGAATATAGGGCCATGGCTCAAGCCAGCACTGAAATGATGTGGGTACGTTCAGTACTAGAAGATCTACATGTAGCGGTGCCCTTACCTACGAAGCTTCAGTGTGACAATCAGGCAGCATTGTTCATTGCCAATAATCCAGCTTTCCATGAAAGGACCAAGCATATTGAAGTTGACTGTCATTATACTAGGGACCTGATCCAGAGAGGATTGATATCTACTGCACATGTGAGCTCAGGAGATCAGACTGCAGATGTGTTCACCAAGCCACTGCTCAGAGGACCTTTTCAGAGATGTTCATCCAAGCTGAGCATGATAGACATCTATGCTCCACCTTGAGGGGGAGTGTAGAGATAGTTCGTAACATTATTATCTCTTTATGTATCTGTTTGTTATTTCATTATCTTTGATAGATCTCTCTATAATTTACCCTTAAGGTCTCTCCCTATATAAGAGAGCCTAGGGTTTTCTGAATGATCATCGAAGTCTTTTCTCCCAACAAATGTGATTCACAAATTTCCAATGGCATGATTGCAATGTTCACAAAATAAATTGGATTTATTTTTTGTGAAATAATTTGCAACAAAAGTTGTTGCAAATATTGGAGAAATTAATGGGATAATGTATCTCATAGAATAAAAGGAGAAGAAGCCACCTTCCTTGTAGGGAGGGTGGACGACCACATTTCCTACATGGAATGTGGTGGCCGTCCATTCCTTTCATGGAAGGAGGCTTGCCTCCTTCCTATTTCTCCAATGGAGATTGATTTCATATAAATCAAATTATATTTAATATATATAATTTAATATATATTTCATTTTTATTAAATTAATTATTGTTGATTTTTTACCAATACAAATCTTAGCCATTCAAAGAAACACAATCAATGAGAGCCATTGGATTTGTGTAGTCCATGGATTGAGATCCATGGATCCCAAAATATTATAAAAGAAGAGGCACCCCTTTGCTCTTCTTTATACACAAGAGAACATAAGTCTCTCTCTCTCTCTTTCTCTCTACATGTCAGCCCTCTCTCTTCCTCTCTTATGGCCGTCCACCATGGATGCCCTAGAGGGAGTCTCCATCGCCGCAACGTCGTCGTTATGTTGCCCGATCGTTTGCTCGTGGATCTCCGTCTCCTTCGGTGCGCCTCGCTCGTGAAGAAGACATCGAATCTCGTGTATCGAGATTAGGAGATCCTCTGCTTGGATTATCAACATGGATTGCGAGAAGCACGTGTTTCATCAACACACTCGCAAGTGTCTCCTCCGTCGGATCGGACTTGAGACTGGAGGTCTCTTCATTTAGAGACTCGATCGCAACCACGCTTCAAGAGGTAATCCTATTACTTGTTTGTGGTTTAGACGAAACGATCCGAGAAGTGTTCTTGGATCATGTGGTTTTGTCGCATGAAAAAATTTTTAATTTCCGCTGCATAGAACAACTAGTACGACTAGTCGTTCTTCGTCGTATTCGATACGATGCTCACGCTTCCATGATGCGCTTGAGGATCTCACCATATCCTTCAACATTAACACACGGAGGTTGGACCAGTCTGTAAAGCTCTCTCTGTTCACAACCACATCCAATCATCCTACCTGTAAGTATGTCCTGCAACACAAGAGAAGAAGGATCGAATATGGCACGACAATGTAAATCGTTTGTAATCTGATTAATAAATAAAATATTCATTTGAAATGCTGGAGCATGTAAGACATTATGCAAGCGCATCGACAGGTCTAGAACCAACCTCCACCTAACCAACAATGGGTAGATGAACCTCATTGACAATCACCATTGATCTACTAAGAGGAATAGATCTATAAGAAGTAAACTGAGCCCGATCTCCACACATATGATGAGAAGTTCCTGAGTCCATGATCCAATTAGTTAAATCTGAACTGCTACAACTGGTAAGTGTGTAAGCAATACTTGACGAACTCGTAGAAGCTCTGACAACAGCTGCAACATCAGAAGATCCTGCTTCTAGGACGGGCGATGTAGTCATCATCTCTCTCAATCTAAAGACAATATCATCAAGCCTTGTATCATGAGAAGGAGATGGAGTAGCCTCTGTCTGCTCAGCTACACGGGTAGACGCTAGATACCCATGCTTCAGATAGTACGTCTCCTCTGAATGTCCTAGACGGTGGTAATGTGAGCATGGACCATGTTGACGCCCTCCTCAATCATGGGATCCACACCCGTGAAACTGTTAAGTAACCCCTCTGCCATGAGAAGTTACCATCGTAGAGGGAGTTTGGGTCACAGTAGCAGACGAAGTAGTGATCCTGCTCAACCTCTTGTAAGCCTCCTCCATCGGAGGTATCGCCTCTCTAATAAGTAGTTGAGTACGTGTTGCATCGTACTCTGAGTTCTAGGGATGAAAAAAAACGCATGTCATAGTGGCATTCATATATGCATGTTGTTGCTCAGTTCTGATAGTAATGGGCATAAAACTATGAAGACGCTCAAACATGCCTTGAAGATGCGAGAACTGGGTATGACGAGGTCGTCCATTTTGTCGGGTCAAGAAAATGTCATACTGCAACTGCAGGATTTTTACTATCATTCTTTGCTTGCACATGTGTCAGATAGGATATCCCACATAGCCTTGGAAGTGGGTTGAATGACGATGTCGTTGGCAATCTTCGTGGTGAGCGTCCCGAAGAGCCAAATATATGCATAGGCATCATCTTTCTTCCATGAAGCATTAGCCTCAGTTTTGTCCGTCGACTCTGAATCAGTCAAAATGCGCTCCTTGTTATGGCAATACATAAGGGTGTGAAACTGTATGGATCAAAACTTATAGTTGGTCCCATTCATCTTTATGATAGGAGCATGCCCTTGAAGGCACCGGATGAGGAAAAAACGTCACCCTTGTTCTCTGACATGATGGAGAATTTGCCGAAAATCCAGACCAAAGCTGGGGAGTAGACCACTTAGAGCAAGTCTACACAATCATACGAAGGAATGGTTGTACGTCTAAACTCATACAACCATCCTCTTCAATCCTTGTTGCAGTTTAGGGTCGAAAACATGATTTATATGTCTGAATCACATATTCCTATAAAAATCAAACCGTATAGGCCTGCAGAAGTAGCCAAATTGCAACCCGCAGAAGATGGGACGACCCTTAAAGTAGCGGCGGGCGACAAGGCCAGAAAAATGTGGCGGCAGCCGGATGCCCGACCGTCAGAGGGATCAGTGGCTGCCGACGACATGGGGGACAACGAGTAGGGTTAGGGTTTGGTGGGATATGGAAATCCCGGTCTGGAATCGTTGCACCTATACCATGTTGGAGGAAAAATAAAATTGTGACGTCATTATTAAGACCCTAGGGCCCTCTTATATAGGAGAAAAGTCCTCAGTAGATTACAAGAGAGGTACATGAAAGAAAGAGAAGTAAGAAATAAACATAAAAAGATATAAATATCTCAACAATAAGAAAAAGAAAATAAGGGAGAAGTGGGATTAATCAGACCTTATTTAGTGCACAGTGAATCATGATGGGGAGGGGTCATGAGATACCTGGAGAATAAACTCTAAGCACTGGAGCTAGTGATATCCTTATTAAAATAAAAGAGAAAGAAGGGTATACAAGGTTTATGTTACAAAAATTAATGGGTAAAAAGTCATAAAACAAGATTATGGGAAAGACTTCAACCTTTAATTATAAAAATGTTCTAAGCCTTCTCCCACTATATGTAGGGTCGGCAACATGGATTCTTGCTCAAATCCATGTTGAAAGATTCGACTATTTTTTACGCTGGCTCTCGACTACCTAACGCAACCCCTGCGAGAGTGGGATTTGAACCCTGGTCTTTTGTGTGGTAGACACATTATACTACCACTAGACCATTAAGTGGGTACTTCAACCTTTAATTATATTCTGATTAAATGTTATAGAAGTTTATATTAATTCATGTTTAGAAAGACTAAATAAACTAAAAAAATAATCACTCTCAATAGCATAAGGGTTGCACCAATAGTTATCCTTGATCGTGAGACTGACATGGTATAAATGATTATATTTAAGGAAAGATAGGGGGTTGATCCTGAAGTTGTTTATCTAATAGGCAAAAGCGAGAGGAGATGGAGGAATGTTAATATCAATATAATGGTGAGTGGTCTCAAGCCTATTTTTAAGATATAACCCATATTTTCATAGGTACGTTGCAATATTACACTTTTGATGTCTTTTAATTATACAATTGTACATATATAATCTCATTTGGTAATCCGATAAGTTTATTTTTTTATCCAAGATGATGTCAGCTTGGTAAGCTTGGTATTATTCTTCAAGCTTAATGTATGATTGAAAAAGCTTACAATTATATTTGCATATTGAAGTTGTTGGATACTAATTAAGCTTTTCAGTATTCAATTATGTTTCTTTGATACTACATAAGTTTTCAGATAAATACAAATAAGTTCAGTATGATGATAAAATAAAAAATAAAATCACTAAGCCTTCACCCACTATAAGTAGGGTCGGCTACATGGATTCTTGCTCAAATCCATGTTGAAAGATTCGACTCTTTTTTATGCTGGCCGTCGACTACTTAACGCAACCCCTGCAACAGTGGGGTGGGATTTGTATGATGATATGATTCAAAATTCATAAATTTCCCAGCTTAGATCTATATTACTATGGATCAAAAAATATGTTAGAAAGAATGAATACCACAGTAACTCTCGGACATAGTCATGAACTAGCCACCAGATATGGTGATGTCATCAAAGATGACCCCGAAACACGTCATCTTATACAACGAAGCCATTAGATATGACAACTATATATGGTTTAGAGGACTTTGGGTCTGCATTTTGTGTATACATAGGCTTTGGACCGTATGCAAGGTGTTCCTTGCCTTTGGGGATGTCTACGTGTATGACTTAGTTTGCTTCAGTGTTCATGGACTCAGTACAATAGCCATAGTGGTGCTAATATAATAGATGGAAAATAGAAAATTTCATTTCTGCATGATTTTCAACAGCTACTTAGTAAATTAATTTCAGTTAGTTCGTTTGATATCTAAATTTCTTTACAACATCAATATTCGATAAAGATTCAGTTAATATTTTATGCAATTGTCGTATTGTAACAATACATTTAATTTTACATGGAAAGCAAAGTTATTTTCAAAAGTAGTCGATATTTTTTTACCAAAATGCTTGATAACCAGTCGGTGGGTCTAAGCTCATTTTAAGTTTAGACGCAACTATCTATTATTAAATATTATTTACAGATACACTTGAGAAGAAGCCATAGGAAGCACGAGAGAATGAATTAAGTCTTTTGTTAATAGTTGGTTTTCTCCACCCCATCTTTGTGACATTGCAGCAAAGTTTTGGTTTTTCAGGTAAAATGGTTAGTAATATGGGAGACTTGATGTTTTTTTGTGAAGTGGAAAGAGTTGTACTTGAATTTTGGCGATGATTATACTTAATGAACAATGAAATGTGTTTGGTACTATGAATGTAGATTATGACATAGTTGGTTGTGATGGTGAATGAAGTGGAAATTTTACGTAATGTTTTATATGAATTGTTTTAGGTACATAGTAGCGTTTGGGAGTCCCAAAATAGAGGAATCGATGTCAACATTTTTATAGACATGTTAGTTATAGTTAAGATTATCAGGAAGATTAAATGTCGCATTCGTCCCGATTAGCAGGGTGGGTCATGACATAATCACACTACTTATCAGTTTGTTGCATAAAGCCTGAAGTCGAGTAACCAAAGGAGAGATAACCTAGTGTTGCTATTGATCGACCCCGTATAGAGGTACATCCACTGCTGAGATACGGATTTAAAGACATGGTCGCATTTGCACCACAACTTACGGAAGAATCAGAGTCTACAGAACCCTCAATTTACAGGGAGGCTATAACAGGAGCAGAATCTAGGTAGTAGATTGCATCTATGGGTAATTCACACGAATCAAATGTAGGAGCTTGTCAACTTGTCAAAGGAGAGGAAGGTCGCTTGATGCAAATGAGTCTTCAAGAAAAAAAACAAGAATCTAGAGCAGTAAAGGCATCGGATACAAGACACGTCTAGTTGCGAAGGATTAATAGTCAGAATGATGGTGTGGATTACAACAAGATATTCTCTCTCATTGTAAGACATACACCCATCAGGGTACTACTAGCTCTTGTAGCACATCGAGACTTGGAGCTGGAGCAGTTCGATGTGACAACAGTTTTCTTGCATGGTGAACTTGAAGAAGACATTGTTGAGCCAGCCAGAAGTATTCACTTTTCAGGGCAAGGAAGACCATGTGCAAATTGAAGAAATCCTTGTATGTGCTTATACAGTTTTACAGGCAATGGTACAAGAAGTTTGACAGCTTCATGATTGATTATGGGTTCAACAAAAGCTCATATGGTTGTTATGTTTACCACAACAAGGTGGAGGACGGGGCCTTCATCTATCTGTTATTGTATGTTGATGACATGCTAATTGCTGCCAAGAAGAATAGTACCATAGATGATCTGACGAAGCTCCTTAGTTCAAAGTTTGACATGAAGGACCATGGTGCAACGAAAAGGATTTTAAGGATGGAGATTGTAGAGATAGTTCCTAATATTATTATCACTTTACGGATTTTATTGTTATTTCTTTATCTTTTATAGACCTCTTTGTAATTTACCCTTAAGGTCTCTCCCTATATAAGAGAGCCTAGAGTTTTCCCTGAAAAAAATCGAAGACTCTTTTCCCAACATGGTATCAGAGCCGCCCCAGGGCTACCCACACCAGCCGCCTCCCCCCTCCTTCCCCACCCGCCTCCCTCTACCTTCTCGGCGCCGACCTCCGGCCTTCTCCTCGCCCACCGCCCCACCCGCAGCGGCCACCTCCCTCTCTCTTTCATGCCGCCGACACCAGCCAACCGCCCGAGGCTCCAGGCGGCATACCAGCCTGCCGCAGCAGCCTCTAGGCGGCTCCCAGCCCGCCGCCTTCGGCCCCGGCGCCGCCCAACCCGCTCCAGCCATCCCGGTGGCATTCCATCCTGTCGCCGTACCCTCCTAGGCGGCATCCTTGCCGCTGCAAGGGCTGTAGGCCTTCTCTAAGGCGTGCCCTAGTCCTCTCTTCGCCTGATATATGGATTTGAGTGCGTAACGTCTACATACGCACTCAAATCCGATGCAGTTGGTGTAGACATTCATCATCGTGTCTACATACCCTAGTTCTTCTCCAAGCGGCAGTATGTCAGAATCGAAAGTCGATATGCCCTCCACTGGTGCATTCAAAGGTCCTGCGCCAATAGTGAAGATGGACGGGTCTAACTATGAGCTCTGGGCTATGCAGTTCATGAGCCTCATGAAGTCGAATGGTAAAAAACACATTCTTACTGAGGATGAGCCCGCAAGGATATATGCCTCATGGGAGGCTGATGATTCCTACGCAAAGGTCTGGTTGTCTGGTACATTGATGATGGAGATTGCTAATGACGTCCTCCATCAGCCCACTGCTAAGGCAATGTGGGACATACTTGCCGCTACATATTCGCAGATGCGAAATGAGAAAAAGATGTTGCAGCTTCAGCATGACATTTTTACAATGAAGCAGAGCGGCAGACCTCTCCATTCCCTATACACATCCCTAAGAGGGATGTTTGAGAAGTTATACAGTACCATTCCACTCGCTGCTACTCCTGAGCAGCAGAAGACTTCCCGGAACGCCACCATGGTGGGCGTTCTACTTGCGGCCCTTGATTCTGAATATGATGTCGCCCGGTCTCAGATCCTAACTGATGCAATTATTCCTCTAGTGGAGGATGTTTACAGAAGGCTCAGTCGCATTCCTGTTTCCTCCAGCTCTTCTACTCCACCCCCATCAGCAATGGCAGTCTCGCGTGGGAGAGGTGGCCCACCTTCTGGTCTTGGTCGTGGACGTGGCCGTGGACCCCAGGGAAGGGGTGGTCGTTTCAGTCAGACGTGCTCCTATTGTCACCGCACAGGACACTCGGAGGAGACATGCTATTCTAAGCATGGGTTCCCAGTATCGGCACGTGTTGTAGAGCACTCTCAATCTCCATTACCGACTGCTGCAGATAATCGATTTGACGAACTTGTGGCATGTCTCCGAGATATTATGCCACATTCATCTGGAGATTCGTCTGGTGGTTCTTCTGATATTGCTGCTACTGCCTCTGCCAGTTCATCAGTCGCTGCTAGTACCTCAGGTAGATCTACTGCTTTCACACCATCTCATGATATATCTGATTGGGTTATAGATTCGGGAGCCACACATCATCTCTGCCGAGATATAGATAGATTACAGGCCTACAGGGGCATTCCTCCTGGCCGTTCAGTGCAGATAGCAGATGGTACCCATTCGCCCCTTGTTGGACAGGGGGAGGTCTTCCTATCCTCCACTATGCAGCTACAGAACGTCCTACATGCTCCTGAGTTCTCAATGAATCTGTTATCTATTAGTCAGATTACGAAGGATTTGCATTGTCGTGCCATATTTGACCCGTCTTCTCTCATTTTTCAGGACATACTCACGAGCAAGGTGATTGGTTGTGGCTCTGAGCAGAATGGTTTATATCGGCTGGTTCAGGATTCATATGCTGGCGTCTCCTCTCATTCTGCCGGACCAATCTCTCCATGCATCTGGCATCTCCGGTTTGGTCACCTTCCGTTCCAGAAAATGCGTCATATTCTGCCCCAGATCTCTCCTAGTTCGTCTTTCCGCTGTGAAGCATGTCAATTGGGAAAGCATCATAGGTCGAGCTTTCCAGGTCGTCAGGGTCGGAGCAGTAGCTCCCCTTTCGAGTTGTTACATATAGATATATGGGGTCCGAGTCATGTTCCCGATCATCAGGGGCACAGATTTTATCTTGTGGTAGTGGATGATTTTTCTCGTGTGTCATAAGTCTTTCTTTTGAAGAATAAATCTGAAGCAGGAGATGTGATCAAGAATTTGATTAATGAAGTGCACAATGTTTTCTCTTCCTCAGTCAAATATGTTCGGACGGATAATGCCCTAGAATTTTGTACACGCTCACTTTCTCAATTTCTTTCATCAAAGGGTATTTTTCACCAAACCACTTGTGCATATACATCACATCAAAATGGTGTGGCGGAAAGAAAGCATCGCCATCTCTTGGATATTACTCGAGCCCTGTTGATTCAGAGTTCTGCTCCTATTTCATTCTAGGGGGACGCTGTTCTTACTGTATGTTATCTGGTCAATCGTATGCCATCCTCAGTACTTGGTGAGAAGATACCTATCTCTCTTATTTTTCCAGACAAGGAGTTATTCTCACTCACTCCACGTGTCTTTGGTACTGTGGCTTTCGTTCATCGTCTATCTCCCGGACTTGACAAACTCTCTCCTAGAGCAGTCAAGTGCGTTTTTGTTGGTTATTCCAGGACTCAAAAGGGCTACCAGTGTTATGATCCTACGACTAAGAGGTATTTCGTGAGTGCTGATGTCACTTTCTTTGAGTCTGTCATGTATTTCTCTCCTACAGGTGATAGAATGGTACCATCCACTACCACTGATGATGTCTATGTTCCTCCATCACCTACATGGAGTTCACCTGAGTCTTCCCCTGTGTCTGTCCCCATGCCAGTACCAGAACCACCACCATCTCCTCCACCACCCATTCCACGGCCTATCGTTTCACCGTTACCTAAATTCTATACGCGTCGGTCCGGTCCTGCTCAGACTACACATCAGCCTATCATCACGCCTCAGGTATGTTCAGATGGCATTACTACTAACGGGTCAGGCTTGGTACATGTGCAGGATTCTTCCGTTAAGGACGACGCTAGCCCCTCCAGTATAACAGATGATGATCTTGATGTTCTGATTGCTATTCGGAAACAGAGGCGGCAATGTGCCTCTTATCCATTTGCTTCACAGGTTTCCTTTCACCGTCTCACTGGTGATTTTCAGAGATTTACCACAGCCTTGTCTTCTGTGGATATACCACGGACCTACCTGGAAGCTTTGAAGAATGATTGCTAGAGGTTAGCTATGGAAGAAGAGATGAGGGTCTTGCAATCCCGTGCACATGGTCTTTGGTCCCTGCACCTCCTGATGCATCTGTTGTGAGCTGTAAGTGGGTCTTCACAGTTAAATATCATGCAGATGGCACGTTGGATAGGTATAAAGCACGCTTGGTCGCCCGTGGGTTTACACAAACCTATGGCGTGGATTACATGGATACGTTCTCTCCAGTGGCGAGACACTCTACCCTTCGTATTCTCTTATTTGTTGTTGTGGTCCGTGATTGGAGTATATCTCAACTAGATGTCAAGAATGCCTTTCTATACGGGGACTTGCAAGAGGAAGTCTACATGCAGCAGCCACCTGGGTTTACTGCTGAGGGGGAGACGCACATGGTCTGTAGACTTCACAAGGCGATATATGACCTCAAACAGAGTTCGAGAGCATGGTTCCAGAAGCTGTCCAACCTAATTGAGGAACAGGGATTCAAGAGGTCAAATGCCGATCCCTCGTTTGTCCAGAAGTCATCGGAAGGTACGATTGTCATTATGGTCTATGAGGATGATATTCTTGTTACAGGAGACAATGTTCAGGGCATAGAGAGGGCGAAGGCATTCCTAGGCCGTCAGTTCGTTACAAAGGACCTTTGTACCCTAAGATATTTTCTGAGGTTGGAATTTGCAAGGAATGCACAGGGCTTGGTGATGACCCAACGGAAGTACATTACAGACTTCCTGAGTGAGACTGGCATGGATGGATGCAAACCATCAAGTATTCCCATGGACCCTAGCATGAAGTTGTATGATGGTGATACTGATGAAGTAGATAAGAGGAGATATAGAGAGATGGTGGGAAAACTCCTCTATATTACCATAACTCGTCCAAACATTCAATTTGCAGTTAGCAGGGTGAGTCAATTTATGGAGCAGCCAAGACAGGTTCACATGGATGCTATACACATGATACTGAGGTATCTAAAGTCTTCTCCAGGGTCAGGGCTGCTATTCAGAAAGGGCATAGACTTATCCATCTCAGCGTGTGCAGACGCAGATTATGCAGGATGCCCTAAGGATCGAAAATCAACCTCAGGGTTCGCAATGTTTGTTGGCGGCTCACTGGTTTCTTGGAAAAGCAAGAAACAAACTGTTGTGGCAAGGTCCAGTGCCGAATCCGAATATAGAGCCATGGCTCAAGCCAGCACAGAAATGATGTGGGTTCGTTCCATACTAGAAGATCTACATGTAGCTGTGCCCCTACCTATGAAGCTTCAGTGTGACAATCAGGCAGCATTATTCATTGCCAACAATCCAGCTTTCCATGAAAGGACCAAGCATATTGAAGTTGACTGCCATTACACTAGAGACTTGATCCAGAGAGGATTGATATCTACTGCACATGTGAGCTCAGGAGATCAGACTGCAGATGTATTCACCAAGCCACTGCTCAGAGGACCTTTTCAAAGATGTTCATCCAAGCTGAGCATGATAGACATCTATACTCCACCTTGAGGGGGAGTGTAGAGATAGTTCCTAGTATTATTATCACTTTACGTATCTTGTTGTTATTTCTTTATCTTTTATAGACCTCTTTGTAATTTACCCTTAAGGTCTCTCCGTATATAATAGAGCATAGGGTTTTCCCTGAAAAAATCGAAGACTCTTTTCCCAACAGAGATCATTAGAGATTATGCAGGAGGGAAACTTTTCTTTATTTCTGAAGAACTTCATTGAGAAAGATCTAATGAGATTTGGGATATCAACATCCAAGCCTCTAGGTACTCTATCCATTACGAATATTCATTTCAATTTCTTTTGTACCTCAGTCAACGCGGAGAAAGAACACATGTCATGTGTTCCCTATGCAAGTGTAGTTGAGAGTCTTATATATGCCATAGTATGCATAAGATATGATATCACCCATGTTGTGAGCAATGTTAGCAGATTCATGGGCAATCCAGGAAAGGAATATTGGCATGCAGTCAAGCTGAATTTTCACAAGTATTTATCAAAGGTAGGCCTCATAGATATCTATACTCTACCTTGATGGGGATTGTTGATAGATATTCATTATCCATCCCATTACGATTTCTTGCTTTTTATCTATAAGAGATATCTCTCTACTGTAAACCAAACCCTACGTTTTCCTTTTAAAAATATTTCGGTTGTTTGCTTTGGTGAGAAAAGATTAGAAGTAGTAGTGAGCCCCTTCTATTTAATATCTATGGGTAACGATAATCAACTTCAATGTATTTGTTCTCTCATGGAAGGCAGAGTTATTTGTTATGGATAAGGATTCATGATTGTCATCTCACACGGCATTGGAAGAGGAAGCTCTATGTGTTGTTTAGTTAATACAAATTTGACCCACATCATATACTCTGAGAATTATATACTATTGTCGATCAACTACAACCAGAACAATTCTAATTGTATACTCCAAAAAATCATCAACAATATCTTTTTCTCTCACCAAACATCTAATCCAAGCAATCAAAATGCAATCATATACTAAACACAATATCAACTAATAGAAAAAAACGATTCATAATACGCAAGGTATCTGATTAGAGAATCGATAAGTTGGTGGCAAGACTAAGAGAGATTGGAGGCAAAAGTAGGGCTTTTGTGAAAGGGGATGGAGAGCGGACGGAGGTTTCAGCGTGGTGGAGCAACTTCGCACAGGAATGGAGGGAGGTTTCAGAGTGACGGAGGGGTCGGGGATGTGTGGAGGTGGCGAAGGAGGGGGAGCTCTCTGGGAGGCTCAAGAGGGGGGGGATACTCTCCTCTCGCATGAGGAAGGAAGATTGGCTACTCTGGGAGGCTCAAGAGGGGGGGATACTCTCCTCTCGCATGAGGAAGGAAGATTGGCTAAGGGCTGCATAGGAGTGGGAGGGGAAGCCAACCACGCCTCGGAGGAGGAGAGGAGTTCTAGAGTTCGTAGAGAAAGCCCACAGTTTGTGGCAGCAGAAGGGGAGGAAGCGCTCTCAGGGGAAGGGAGGTGGTTGCATGTCTCCCATAAGAAGCCGGGGTGAGCCTGCTGGCGTTGTGGCGTAAGGGGGCATTTGGCGTCGGTTTGTGTTGCTAAGCCACGTTGTTTTGCTTGTGGAGGTCTGGGACACAAGATGATGGATTGCGGTTCCCGTTCGCGGTTCGAGGGGAATCGTTTCTCTCTGGGAAAATCAGATATTCAACCGAGGATCCCTCGCGGGGAGACGGCTGGGCTCGGAGGTGGAGGTCGGTCATTTGCCCAGGTCGTGGCCGGCGGTGCATGCAGCCACTCGGCGGCGGAGTCGTCTTCGCTTCAAAAGGAGTTATATGCTTCATCAGTAGACCCCTGTGCTTTTGCGACAAAGATGCGGGAGCAGGATACGAGAAGTTCTTCTATTAGCAAGGCGGTCATTGGCGTCTCCTTGGATGAGTGCTTATCCATAGAGGTTGTGAGCAACCTTCTTAGGGAGCTCTTGGGGGATCGTTTCTCGGGGGACATCATCCCCCTAGGGACAAGGAAATGCTGTGTAAGGGGGTTTTCGAACGACCAGCGGCTCAGGCTGTTTCATGGCGGTTTGAGGGGAGGCATTGCATGGAGGGACTTGCGTTTTGCGGACGGGGCCTGCACGGACGTCGAGGTTTGCGTCGCTGAGGTTCGTGGCATACCCTTCCTTTCTCGCTCAGTTCACTGTCTAAAGCGTCCTCTGCGAAGATGGGGTGAAGTTCTGGCCGTCACCGACGATAGTTTGTCTCCAGAGTCCGATCCCTCATCGACAAGGATTCTCTTGGAGTGCAACAAGTCCTTCCTGGACAGGGCGGTGGATCTGGTATTCTACGGGGACCTAAAACTTGGTCGTTTCTATTGTCGGTTGGAGTTGTCGGTGGTGCCTCCGCCACCTCTGATGAAGCGTGGCGTCGTCGGGAAGTCGGACATTGGAAGAGGTAAGGTCGTCGTTTCGGTTCTCGAGGCGCAGTTGCCAAAGCAGGGCGCCGCTTCGGGGATTTCGTCCTGCTATGATGTTTTTGTAAGGCATTCAGACTCTTTCGTACGTCAAGCCCATTCTTTCGCATGGGATCGCTGCATGGATGCTTCCCTTGGCGGTTTCCAGGGTGACGTGGTGGGTAGGTGCGTGGGGATCGAGGGTGATTTCAGCTTCTCGAAGGGGTTGCCCGGATCCTCGTTTCGGTTCTTTTCTCCAGATATTCGGGTGGCTCATTTCTGGGCAGGAACCTCCTACGGATCCGGGCGTGGATCGGACGGTCGGGTTGTGGAACTGGATCCGATTGAACATGACCTGGCGGCCTTGAATATATCTGAACATGGGAGATTCTTATTGGGGTCAATTGAGAGGGGAGATTATCCACCGATTAGTGGTCCCCTTTCTCTCGATATCTGCGAGGATGACTCCGAGGGCCTTCAACAGGGTTCTCCCTCTCATGCCTCAGGGCCCTTCTTTCCTTGTAGTCCCTCCGAAGCTATTGTGGGGGTTCAGATCGTTTCTGGATCTGATGGCGAATCAACAAGAAGATCTACTAAGCGCTACAGGAGGAGGAACAAGTCGCGTTCGAGGTCGAGGGAGACTCAGACCTGCCTCACCTTCAAAGAGGCGGTGGCAGCGGCTGCTGGAGTGGTTATATCAAGGGGATTCGACGATGTTTCCAAATGAAGATCTTGTCTTGGAATGTGAGGGGTTTGGGGGATGCTGACAAGAGGAAATTGTTGGGTACCAGGTTCAAAGATTGGGGCTGCGATGTGGTGTTGCTTCAGGAAACCAAGCTCCGTCAGGTGGGAGAAGATCTATGGCGATCTTTTGGTTCGGGGAGTTTAGATGACTTTCGCGCCTTGGATGCTGAGGGCTCTGCAGGTGGCTTGCTCAATGCTTGGAGGTCGGCGGCCTTCTCCTTTAACTCGGTTTTTAAGGGTTGCCATTCTATTACCGTTTCTCTCAAGAGACGTGAAGATTCTTCTAGTATGGTTTTTTCCTGTGCGTACGGGCCATGCTGTCATATTAAGAGAAGGGATCTTGGGGACGAGCTTCGTCGGGTCAACCAGCTATTTGTGGGCCTACCTCTGCTGATTGGGGGAGATTTTAATGTTACCTTGCATGCTTCAGATAGACCCCGATCTGGGGGGGTGCGGATACGGGATCGGCTGATTTTACTCATCTCATTGACTCCCTTGCTATGGAGGATCTGTGTGCTAATGACATTGCATACACTTGGAGGAACTCTTCGTCAAGATCTTGCATTGACAGATTTCTCGCTTCCGAGGCCCTTATGACGGCGTTTCCCCTTGCTGTTGTTTTCTCTTGTCTGCGGTCTTACTCGGACCACACACCTATCATGTGGGACCCGGGTGTGTCGTCTCCTTCTTCTGGCTTCTTTAGATATGAAAAGTGTTGGCTGCAGGAGGACAATTTCAGGGACTTTGTGGCTGAAATTTGGGAGGACTGTGGTGGGGGCTCGGCTGTGGGGAGCTTTGGTCGGAAGTTGGTGCTCTTGCGGAAAAGTTTGGCCACTTTTAAAAAACCAACGCGGGTTGCACGTGCGTCTGCCAGGAAGGAAGCGGAGGAGATCGTGGCTTCTTTAGATTTCTTGGAGGGGGAAAGGGATCTCAGCTCCGAGGAGCTGGCCTCCAGATCGGCTGCCCAATCAAGGGTGGAGATTGAGGACCGGAAGCGGGTGGCGGAATGGCGTCAGAGGGCGAGAGTCTCGTGGCTAAGAGGAGGGGATGCTAATTCTTCTTATTTCCATAGGGTGGCCAGTAATAGGAGGCGCTCAAATTTTATTCGCTCCATCTCCATTGGTGACAGAGAGATCGTAGGGGAGGATGCTCTGGGGAGGGAGGTTGCGACATACTTTAAGGATTTCTCATCTTCGCGCGCCCCTAGGCGTTGGTTTTGGTTGGGGGAGGAACTCCTCCTCTCTCTCCCTTGCTTCGTGACGAGTTGACTAAGGATGTCACCGTGGAGGAGGTCAAGAATGCGGTTTGGGATCTCAACGTCAATGCCTCGCCGGGACCGGATGGATTCCCCATTGCTTTCTACAAGGACTTTTGGGAGCTGGTGGGGCAGGAGGTTTGGAATGTTATTGTAGAATTTTGCAGATGTAATGCGGGTTTCGAAAAAATCAATAGGGCTATCATTGTCATGTTGCCAAAGCACTACTCCGCCCATCGTATTGAGGACTTTCATCCTATTACAATTTCGAATGGTTTGTACTTGATTGTGGCGAAGGTATTCGCTCGTAGGCTTGCCACGGTGCTCGATGGTTTAATTTCTCCTAGTCAGGCGGCTTTCATTCGCGGTCGACAAATTGCCGATGTTACGGCTCTGGCTTCTGAGATGGTGGAGAGTTGGATGAGGAGAGGGAGCCATGGGGTGCTCTGGAAAGTTGATTTTGCAAAGGCTTACGATTCGCTTGATTGGACTTTCTTATGGTCGATCCTGCGAACTCATGGGTTCCCTACGAACTGGATCTCATGGATGCGTCGATGCATCTCAACGGTGTCGTTCTCCATAATGATTAATGGTCGCATCGTGGGTGATCGTTTCCAGCCTAGAAGAGGCGTGCGACAAGGCTGCCCCTTGGCCCCCCTTCTATTTGTTCTTGCGGTTGATGTGCTTCCTCGGATGGCGGTTCGTGTGGTTGATCATGGTCTTTCCATGGGCTTCTCCTGCGGCGACCGCATCATCCTGACCCTCCAGTACGCTGACGACACTATCGTGTTCATTGAGGGAGGTCATGATGAGGTCAGGGGTATGGCGGCGAATTTGGAAATTTTCAGCGAGCTGTCGGGTTTGCTCATAAATCAAAGCAAGTCCAAGGTGATTCCCTTTGATTTGGATTCGGAGACGACATCCGCTTGTGGGCAGACTCTGGGCTCCCCCCTTCTCTTCCGATTGACTACTTGGGCATGCCCCTGGGGGCGGGGAGGGCTAGGCAGCGCGACTGGAACAAGGTTGTTGAGAAGGTGGAGAGGCGGTTCTCCGGTTGGAGTGCGTCCATGCTCTCGTGGGGTAGCCGCCTTGTGCTCATCAAATCTGTTCTTTCTTCTATCCCCGTTTACTATCTCTCCAATTGGCAGATGCCGGTGGAGGTACAGAACCGTATTGAGAAGTTGATGCGGAAATTCCTTTGGGGAAGAAAGGGGCCTTCCTCGCGTAGTCCGCATCTCGTGGAGTGGGATGAGGTGAAGAAGAGGAGGTGTGAGGGGGGTCTTGGCATCCGTCGTCTCGACTGGGTCAATGATGCTCTCCTGCTTAAGTGGGTGAACAGGCTATGGGGTGGTTAGGATAATTTCTGCTCTTCCTTATTGCGCGAGATTCTGGGATTAAGTGGGGAGCTGGCGGGGGATATCGGTGACCGCCGCTCTCGTACACCCTTCTGGCGCGGGGTGGTATCGGTGAGCCATCGCTATTCTCATCTCTTTGCTCCTGTTCTCGGGGATGGCAGCTCTTTCAAGTTCTGGACGGACAGATGGGCTGGTGGAGCCCCCTTAAGGGATTCTTTCCCGCGTCTTTTTGCCTTGGCGTCCGATGGGCGCGCTACTATGGCCTCCTCATGGTCGGGGGATGGCTGGATTCCGTCGCTTCTGGGCAACCTCTCTGATCAGCGTTCGACGAGCTTCTTGCCCTTCTGGATACTGTTAAGAATGCGCCCAGGCCCACGAGGGGTCATGACCACTGGGCTAGGCGGGAGGGCGACTTCTCCACGAGGAAGGCTTCCAGGACAATCTCCCTTCATCCGCAGATTCATTCGGACCCCTTTAACCACGATTGCAACTTCCTGTGGATTTTGAAGCTACCGGAACGGGTAGCTATTTTCCTTTGGCTCTTCTGAAGAGGAAGGATTTTAACGTGGGATCGTTGCGCTAGACTCTTTGGTGATTTAGCTTCGGTGGATTGTGTTCTCTGTGGCAACGACGTGGAATCCCTAAATCACCTTTTCTTCGTTTGCCCGATCACTGCAGGCGTTTGGGAGGAGGCGAGAATGTCTTGGATCAACACTTCGGATTTGGTCGGCTTTTGGGAATCTTTGCAGTCGAACAAGGACAGGGAGCGCAGGGACTTCGTGGGCCTTTTTGCTTGCATTTGGGCGATTTGGCTGGGGCGTAACGCAACTATTTTTAGGGGCCAAAGATTTTACAAGGAGAATGTATTGGCTCATGCGGTACATCTAACTTGCGACTAGACGTTGTTGTAATTCGCGTTTTCTAGTCTAGGTGGGATCTTCTCGATCCGGTCTCTGTTCCTTCTCTCTCTGTCCCTGTTCTTTTCTTATTCTTGTTTACCGCTTTTTATTAATAAAGCTTTTGGGGCGAGCACCACGCCGTGTCTTCCCCGAATCATTATTTTTCAAAAAAAAGACTAAGAGAGATCATGCATGCACCTGAGTCATCTGCTGCTCCATCAGGATCTTCAAAGGAAGTTGCATCAACATCCACCACCACATCAGGTATTGCATATTTTTTTACGAGTTGTTACAGAGCAGAATTGTCATAATGGATTGTGGATTCAGGAGCTTCGCATCACCTATGTGATAAAAGAGGGGAGTTTAGTGTATACAGATCGATTGAGCAAGGCAAATCAACAGTTATAACAAGTGGGACCCACTTTCAATCACTGCACAGGGGGAGGTGTGGTTGACTTCGATAATGCGCCTACAAAATGTTCTTCATGCTCTTAATTTTTCTATGAATTTATTGTTTATTAGTCAAATCACTAAAGACTTACATCGTCGTGTCATATTTGATCTGTCTTCCCTTGTGTTTCAGGACATTCTTACAAGCAGGGTGATTGAATCTGGTCGTGAGCAAGGAGATCTCTCTATAGACTGGTCCAGTCCCAGTATGATGGTGCTTCGTCTATTCGCACTGGATCAGTCTCTCTTTATGCATGACACCTTTAATTTGGTTACATTCCTTTGTAGAAGTTGTGTTACGTGCTTGCTCGGATTTCTCCTCGCTCTACCCTCCAATGTGAGGATTACCAATTTGGGAAGCACCACTGGTCTACATTTCAGAGTTGTCAGAGTCATAGTAGTCGTAGTACTTTTGAATTGATTCTTCTTAACATTTGGGGTCCCAATCGTGTCCCAGACCATCAGAGACAGATTTTATCTTGTTGTTGTTGATGATTTTTCCAGGTTGTCTTGAGTATTTCTATTTAAAAACAACTCTTATGTTGATCCTATCATTCAATCTTTTAACATTTTCTACAAATGTCTTGTATATCTGTTCTGATAATGCAATAGAATTATGTAACCTACAACTCTCACGGTTCTTTAAGACCTTTGGTATTATACATCAGACTTCATGTGCATATATATCCTAACAAAACGGGGTGGTTGAACGCAAACATAATCGTATTTTGGATGTCACCAGAACCCTCTTGATTTAGAATTGTGCTCCTCATTCCTATTGGGGAGATGTGGTTCTAACTTCTTGCTACCTGGTGAATCGTATACCCTCGTCGGTGTTAGGAGGAAAGATTATGTTCTTGATTGTGTTTCCCAAAAAGGATCTTTTCTCCCTCACTTGTGTGTTTGGGCCCGTTGCCTTTATTCATCATACATCTCATGGCCATGACAAGCTCTCTCCTAGAGCTGTCAAGCGTGCCTTTATAGGGTATTTCATAACTCAAAAGGGATACCGTTGTTTTAATCATGTTCGATGAAAATATTATGTTAGCATGGATGTCATTTTCTTTGAGTGTATTATGTTTTTCTCTCATATAGGTGATAGGTTGTCTCCTTCGGATTTTGAGAAGAGGTATACATGTTACTACCTCTGGTTTCTTCTACATGCCTACAATTTCTACGCTTCTTACTCCATCCCCAGTTCCATATGTCCCTTCATATCTACCACCTTTACCATCATCACCTCCTCCTCCACTAGCTCCACCATCAGATCCATTTTTTTCCACAGGTCTATAATCACCAACCTTGTGCTCATAGGCCTCCTCCATCATCCAACACACCCCAGGTATGTTCTGAGTATTTTGTTTATGTTGATGATACTTGTGATTTGCATTTACCACAGGATGAACAGGCAGCTAGACATTCTTGCCTCAATCACTGAGGAGGATGAGGACCTTGACGTGCCAATTGCTTTACGAAAGTAGAGGCATACACGTGCTACATATCCTCTTGCTTCGAATATTTCTCATGCAAGACTCTCATAGGAGTTCCGGCGGTTTGTTGTTGGACTATTTATTGTGGGCATACCACGGACATATCAGGACGCGTTACAGATTAGTCAGTGATGCCTTGATATGGAGAAGGAGATGGTTGTGTTATAGTCTCGTGGCACACGGAGTATTGTTCCTGCTCTATTTGGTGTTTCTGTTGTGGGGAGCAAGTGGGTGTTTACAATAAAACACTATGCAGATGGTAGTATGGATCGATACAAGGCCAGACTTGTTGCTCGCGGGTTCTCCCAGACCTATGGGGTCGACTACCATGATACGTTTTCTCATGTTGCTCGACATTCTACAATAGGATTCTTTTTTCTGTTGATGTGATACGTAATTGGCCTCTCAACTGGATGTCAAGAATGTGTTCTTCTACGGTGACTTGTAGGAGGAAGTCTACATGATAGCAACCACTAGGTTTTGTTGTTGAGGGGGAGTCTCATATAGATTGTAGACTTCACAAGGCTATTTATGATCTTGAGCAAAGTCCAAGATCTTGGTTTCAGAAGCTTTCTAAAGTTAATCGAATGACAAGGTTTTGTCAGATCGACTACAGATCACGCACTTTTTGTTCAGTGAACATAGAGAGGTATTGTTGCTATTTTAGTTTATGTGGATGACATCATTGTTATAGAGGATGATGAGCAGGGTATTCAGGTAGCTAAGGATTTCCTTGAATAGAAGTTTGTGACTAAGTGTGACGCCCCTAGGATCCGGGTACTCGGCAAACCAATTCCACGCATACACATTCCACATTCGAATACTTGACATTCGTAACAATAGAAGAAAAATAGCAACATGCAAAGGAATTTAAAATTTTGCTACTTATAAAACCTGTTCACATTCCATATTCCATTACATTTCATTGATCATTTCCATGTCCACAAAAAATACACATGCAAGCATAAAATAGGCGTCCACAATTATACATTGCATGCCATGTCTCTCAACAAAATACTACAAGTGAAGAAGGATGATAAAACTACTACCAACAACTATACTGTAAAAAGTGTCGTGAGGCCGCTCAAAAGGATGGTGCCTCCAACAAGTCACTGTTGCGAACCTGCGGATCCACATGTAGGTACGTTATGAGCAAAGTTGCCCAATACGATTTAAACAAAACTACACAAAAACAAGCAGGATATAATTTAAATGTGTGCAAAAGAACAACTGTGTAACTGGTCTCACAAAGAATTATATTTTTATTTTTATTTTTCTATTGTTGATCTGGATATGGATATGTGTAACGAAGCTTCGTGGATAGTCTGTGGTCTTGGTCTGGATGAGACCTCACACTATGACTCTAAGGTAAAAGAAAACACCTTAGGGTTGGGATGCCTCCGTAGGCATGCCGGTGGGGTACAATGCATCCTAACTAAGTTCCCAACACGTCCACTTAGCTCCACTTCGCAATTGTGCTTCCGATTCACAAATTAGATTACAACCTGCAAATCATCGTGAGAATCCGATCCTCCTTATACACAGGAGATTAGCGTCCCATCACCAACTTCATTAACCACATTTTCCCGGAACACCCCTCTTAGTACTCCCACTCGGAATACCGGCCAATGTGGCCTACATTGTCCCGTACACGAGTGTTAACTCTAAGTAACAAGCGAAACACTAGCCGACCAACCACGATTACTTGGCCCGCGCTCGAGCACCGGGCTAAAGCACGCAAGTGCCGAGGCCAACACCGTCAGATTAGCACCTCGGTGTGCCAAGCAACATGTCCCCCAACCATCGCAGCTACAATAGCAGTTGGAATCACGGTCATCTATGCTTCTACCCGGGGCCCCAAGGGTGCATGCCCCTCCCTTGGAAAACCTAACTCAAACTACTCGATCACCTTCAAAATATGACCCTCGAGATGATGTTCCCGATTAATATAGATAATGCTACAAAGTGGCTAAGAGATTTGAAATGCTCGGTTACATCATATGTCGTCACAAAGAGACTATTCAAAGATGTTCTACATCAAGAAATTGTCTTTGATAAAGAATTATGATGATGGTCATCTCAAGAGATCGATTCTTCAAATATAACATTTTGAAAATATCATCTGGAACCAAGGAGGAAGTGCATCGATAAACAGAAGGTAGCCTCGCAGAAAAGGTGAAGAAATACCTAAACATCAAAGATGAGTATTGGCCTCTAAATAACTGAAATTTGTTAACTCTAAAGTGATCTCAACCTAATCAATGCTAGATTTCAGAAGGTCGGAATCTCCTTCAAATGCAGAACTAGTTACTGGGCTTTCCACTGTTATAGATATACCCTTTGGACTACAATGTGATCACACCCCGTTGAAAAATATGGCATTGATAACAAAATGAATTTCCCTCCCAGGCAGTTATCTTCATCGTTCTCTCCAACTTGATACTCACCTATCCTTATATTCTTAGTTGCAAGCCGATGCAACATTATGTCATCTATTGGTCCTTAGTTCCCCACTTGATTCGTCTTTTCACAGACCATCTTCAAATCTGTTCTGAAGCAGATCACTTACAATCTAATACAACTATTCGGTCTGTTATTTTTAAGAGGAACTTAGGGCAACCAATCAGCCACTTACCAATGCTGGTTTATAAGCTAATGATCTGGACATCAATCTGAGCTCCAAATTATACGAGGCTTTGTATGTCTAGCCTTATGTATGTTTACTATAAGGCATCTGAATCATTTTGCAAAATCTCATTATAAGTTCGAAATAAAAAAAAGAAGGAAAAGTGAATTTGTTTACTTGCAAATTCACCCAGGAACCTTCTCAGGACGTTCAGCTTCTGTGTATTCGATCCACAACACCACAACAGGGAACTGAAGTCAATCCAAATCAAAATGATCGATGGTCAAGTGCTTCTCGTTCAGATTTCGACTTCGAAGGGATCAATCAAATTAGATGCATTCTACGTGGTAACAATTTGCACAGATAGGACTGCAAGAAGTATAATTCCTTATCAACCGAAAGCTCCAGTTTCACATCATTCAACAACTATTCTTCTGTTAGATTCATTGCATCAAATCAATACAAACCAAACTTTGCAAGGTAACATACTAGGCCAAGAGTAAATCACGTGGTACGACATACCTAATAATCTGCCATTTTATGTCCCAAGTACCCTACGGCTCTAATAACATTCCAAAACATAGGACCAAACCACGTGGAATCCGCAGCAAGAGGAGGGAACATCGTACCTAAAGAAAACTCGAACCTCGGTTTCTCCGTTGGTGAAGAACGCCGCTTCGTTCGCGACGGAAACCGCACACGGGGGTGAGCCGGACCTTCTCGACACGATTTGGACTTCGGATCGTCAATCCGTGACTCTCCGGCGAGCTCCGGTGAGGGGGAAAAAGGGGGAGGAAGAGGGCTGATCGAAGAGGAGGAGGGTTTGGGCGTTTCGGACGAGAGGGGGGGTTGGGTTTAAGGGCAAAACTCGGATTCGGATCCGGGCTCGGATCCGAATATGACATGGACCCCTCGTCGCTAAAATAGCCGTAACTCGGGCTCCCGGAATCGGATTTTGACGTTTTTGGACTCGTTGGAAAGCTATCTACGAGCTCTACACAATGAACTACTCAAATAAATTTTTTGAACACTGGAATAAAAGCAGATTTGCAATTTAGCCCAGATCCGGCTGGATTTTGCATTTTAGTCCCTGTTCGGGTTTCGGGGGTTTCACATCATAAAAATCTCAAAGGAAGTCTCGTCCCCGAGATTTAGGATGACTCTAGTCGATTTCAACGTCCGAACCCCATTGTGTCCAAGCCTCACCGAGGAACGAGCCCATAAAAATCTCAAAGAGAGCAAAGCCCATAAAAAATCACAAAAGAACTCGACTACGGCTTCAGTTCCGTACCTGTGAACAATTGAGGGTATTTCTCTCTCATGTCCGCCTCAGGTTCCCACGTCGCTTCCTCGACGTCTTGACTTCGCCACAGGATCTTGACCAAAGGGATCTCCTTCCGCCTCAACTTCTTGACCGCGTGGTCCAAAATCTGCACTGGCTCTTCTGGGAAGGATAGGTTTGGCTCCACCGTCAAGTCCTCGTAGTTGATCACGTGTCGAGGATCTCGGATGTACTTTCTGAGATTCGACACGTGGAATATGTCATGGATGTCCTCGAGGTGTGGGGGAAGGCTACCTTGTAGGCTACTTTCCCCACACGGGCCAAAATCTCGAATGGCCCCATAAAACGCGGTGCTAACTTGCCTTTTGCACCGAAACGTTGTACGCCCCTCATTGGGGACACGCGTAAGAACACGAAGTCTCCGACCTGTGATCATGAGAAACACTTAGTCACACAGGATTGGCTAAGAATTGTACCCCCTAGGGAGTGAATTTAGGATAACATACCTGAAACTCAATGTCTCTACGTCGATGGTCGGCGTAACTCTTCTGACGGCTCTGCGCAGTCAGTAATTTCCTTCGAACAGTATCCACCACCTTAGAGGTCTCCTCAATGATCTGTGGGGTAAACATGGCGTTGTCACCCACCTGCTGCCAACATAAAGGCGTGGTGCACCGCCTCCCGTATAACGCCTCAAAAGGTGCCATGCCTATACTGGCATGGTAGCTATTGTTATATGTGAACTCAACTAGTGGGAGGTGATCCTTCCAAGATCCCTTCCACTCAACCGCACAGGCTCGTAGTAGATCCTCCAAAGTCTGAATGGTCCTCTCAGACTGCCCATATGTCTGTGGATGGTAGGCTGAACTCATATGTAGCTCTGTCTTCAAGGCACTCATGAACTCTCCCCAGCAGTGTGATGTGAAACGGGAATCTCTGTCTGACACTACTTCCTTGGGTATCCCATGCAACCGAATGACGTGCTGAATATATAACTTGGCTAGCTGCACTGGTGTATATGTCATGTTGACCGGGACAAAATGGGCTGTCTTAGTCAATCGATCAACGATGACCCATATCGCATCATGCCCTCCAAGGGTGCGCGGCAATGCTGTGACAAAATCCATGGAGATGCCCTCCCATTTCCACACCGGGATGAGAAGAGGTTGCAGTAGACCAGGAGGTCTTTGGTGTTCTGCCTTCACCATTTGGCAGGTAAGACATCTGCTAACATGTTCGGCTATTTCCTTCTTCATGCCTTCCCACCAAAAGTGTTGGCGGAGGTCCCTGTACATTTTGGTGCTACCTGGATGTATGGAAAGTCTTGAGCTATGCGCCTCATCCAGGATCTCTCTCCTCAACTCCTTGTCATCTGAGACACACACACGGTCCCCCTTCCATACGATGGATTCACGGACTCGAAATCCGTCGAATTCCTCCTTCAAGCATCTATGGTACAAGTCTTGGATCCTCTGATCTGTATGTTGCGCTTGAACGATCCTGTCCCACAAGCTGCTATACTTGCCTGGCACTGTTACTGCATCGGATGTGCCCTCAAATGGATGCCACTCACTAAGTGTAGTGAGCACATCTCAAGTCTGCAACCAGGCTGCCAAACCTCATTGTATGGTCGCCTACTCAAGGCGCCTGCTACCACATTCCCCTTACCAGGATGATAAGAGATGGTACAATCATAATCTTTTAGCAGTTCCATCCACCGCCTTTGCCTCATATTCAGTTCTTTTTGATCAAAAATGTATTTGAGGCTCTTGTGATCTGTGAAAATCTCAAAGGTCACCCCATACAAATAGTGACGCCATATCTTTAATGCAAAGACTACAGCCGCCAACTCCAAGTCGTGAGTGGGATAGTTGCGTTCATGGTTCTTCAACTGTCGTGACGCGTATGCCACAACTTGTCCACGCTGCATCAACACTGCACCCAAGCCCTCTTTGGAAGCATCCGTGTACACGGTGAAATCTAAGGTACCAGAAGGAAGGGTGAGGATAGGCGCAGAAGTCAATCTCTCTTTCAGCGTTCGAAAGCTCAACTCACATTTGTCACTCCATACAAATGGCACATCCTTTTGCGTCAACCGGGTGAGGGGTAGAGCCAACTGGGAGAACCCTCTAACAAACCTCCTGTAGTAGCCGGCGAGGTCAAGGAAGCTGCGAATCTCTGTAATCGTCTTGGGCCGCTCCCAAGACACCACTGCCTCTATCTTGGCGGGGTCAACTGACACCCCCGCTCCAGAAACCACGTGACCAAGAAAAGACACCTCAGAAAGCCAAAACTCGCACTTTTTGTATTTGGCATACAACTGGTGCTCTCGGAGCGTCTCTAGTACGGTACGAAGATGAGACTCATGCTCATATTCATCACGAGAGTAGACGAGAACATCGTCAATGAACACGATCACAAATCTGTCCAAATGCGGACGAAAAACCCGGTTCATCAAATCCATAAATGCGGCAGGTGCATTCATGAGTCCAAATGGCATCACCAAGAACTCGTAGTGGCCATATCTGGTACGGAATGCAGACTTCATTACATCATCTTCCTTGATCCTCAATTGATGATATCCCGACCGCAGGTCAATCTTAGAGAATATTGCTACTCCCTGTAACTGGTCAAATAGATCATCTATCCTGGGAAGTGGGTAACGGTTCTTGATCGTCCTCTTATTCAACTGCCTATAGTCTATGCATAGCCTTAGGGATCCATCCTTCTTCCTCACGAAGAGGACTGGGGCTCCCCATGGTGACGTACTGGGGCGGATGAATCCTTCTCTAACAGCTCCTGCAACTGTACCTTGAGCTCCTAGAGCTCAGCTGGTGCCAACCTGTATGGAGGGATAGAAATCAGCTGTGTATCTGGCAATAGTGTGATCTCAAACTCTATCTCTCGTACTGGCAGTAATCCAGGCAGTTCATCTGGAAATACATCAGGGAACTCACGCACAACTCTGACATCCTCTATCATCTGATCCTGTGTCGCTGAGTCTACCACGTAGGCAAGGTAGCCTACGCAACCTTGGGCAAGAGACTGTTGTGCCCTCAAAGCGGTGATGCACTCAATCCTGCCCTCAGATGTGCATCCATCGAACAGAAATGATGGCACTCCAGGTAAGTGGAAGACCATCGTCTTTCCAAAATAGTCCAAGCACGCATGGTGCCTCTCTAACCAGTCCATGCACAGGATGATGTCAAAATCCTCTAACTATATCAACAACAAGAATGCAAGCATCTCATGTCCGTCTATCTGCACACACACATCCTCCACTGCCTGGCGGATAATGAACAATTGGCCCCCTAGACCCTTGATGTAGTACGGGGAAGCCACCTCCATCACTGACTTGCCCAACGTGGGCACCATATGATGTGCAAGAAAGGAATGTGTAGCCCCTGAATCAAACAGTGCATGTAAAGACATCCCATGAGCTGAAATCATACCTTTGACGACTGATCCAGAAGTGTGGGCCTGCTCTTGTGTTACTGCATTCAGCTGTCCTCGTTGTGGTGCACTAGATCCCGCAGCACTGACTGTCTGCTGTAGGGCTCACTGGAAGTCACGTCCTCCTCGACTGGATACTAATCTCTGAAACTGGCTGGAAGACCCAGTTGGTCTTCCACTCTGTTGCTGTTGCGCGCCTGAGCTGCTGGTACGCAAAGGGCATTGGGCCTTGAAGTGGCCCGGCTGTCTACAAAGGTAGCAAGTACGATGTCTGCCTGTGACAAGCTCCAACCAAAAGCGGAATGGCCTCCCCCAAGTCCACGGCTCTGTGTCTGCGTAGGGGGGCGAGAAGAAACCAAACTGCATCCTTCCAAAGCTTGTCCCAAGGTAGGCGATGGTGCGAACCTGCTAGTGGATGGTGTCGCCGCTGTCGGGTGGTGGCGACGGTCTCTACGGAACCGAGAGAAGTCCCGACGTGCAACTCGGCTAGGCTGGGGTGGAGGTAACTGCGACTGACCCCCATGCAATCTATGTTGTGTAGCCTCCCACTTTGTCACCTTCGCGGTAACCTCCTTAATGGAGGTAAGGTCCAAGGTGGAAAGTCTGTCCTGAACCTCCTCGCGCATCCCTCGGATGAACTTTTACAAGTTCTCCTGAGGGTAAGCAGTTGTAGCAGGGGAATGGCGAGACAACAATGTGTATCGTATCATGTACTCTTGGGCCGTCATCGACCCCTGTGTCAGTTCAGCAAACTCTCTCCTCTAATCCTCCACCCAATGGTCCGGGTAGAACTCTGCACGGAACTCGTCAAAGAAGACCTCCCAAGTGATGGGCTCGGTCAAATGCTCCTTGGTGGCATTCCACCACCGCTCGCATACCCAGCAAGAGAGTACTCAGCAAAAGATACCCAAGTATCCTCGGGTGCACGTATCATCCTCAGAACCTTAGACACCTCTGACATCCAAAGCTCTGCATCGTCAGGGGTGGTAGTACCGAAGAACTGTGGTACCGCCGCCTGTTGGTACGCTGCGTAAGTGCTCTGATGCTTCTGCAAGGCATATGTATCCTCTGGCTGCTCAGGATCCATAGAGAATGACAAGTCGACGCTCTCCTCCCCATCGTGAGAGGGACGGTAGGAGGAGGAGTCCTGCTGCTGGAGTCGCTGCTCAAGTGCCTCTTGGTGCTGCTGGATCCCTTGCACTACTTATACAAGGAGAGCCAACTGCTGCGCCACATCTTGGTCTACGCGTAGCGGCATGGTTCTGCATAAAGAACTAAGGCATTAGTACTTGCTTTTCTTGAAAGAGACATTATGAGAGACATGTGGACATAGTTGTAATCGTGTTATTCTCCTATGGATTCATGTTGGGTCAGAAGACTGCAACACTATCCAATATTCGAATACCAATAAGGAATAATATACATGGAAGGGAATGGAGTACCACGGCTCTGATACCATGCTGTGACGCCCCTAGGATCCGGGTACTCGGCAAACCAATTCCACGCATACACATTCCACATTCGAATACTTGACATTCGTAACAATAGAAGAAAAATAGCAACATGCAAAGGAATTTAAAATTTTGCTTCTTATAAAACCTGTTCACATTCCACATTCCATTACATTCCATTGATGTCCACAAAAAATACACATGCAAGCATAAAATAGGCGTCCACAATTATACATTGCATGCCATGTCTCTCAACAAAATACTACAAGTGAAGAAGGATGGTAAAACAACTACCAACAACTATACTGCAAAAAGTGTCGTGAGGCCGCTCTAAAGGATGGTGCCTCCAACAAGTCACTGCTGCGAACCTGCGGATCCACATGTAGGTACGTTATGAGCAAAGTTGCCCAATACGATTTAAACAAAACTACACAAAAACAAGCAGGATATAATTTAAATGTGTGCAAAAGAACAACTGTGTAACTGGTCTCACAAAGAATTATATTTTTATTTTTATTTTTCTAGTGTTGATCTGGATATGGATATGAGTAACCAAGCTTCGTGGATAGTCTGTGGTCTTGGTCTGGATGAGACCTCACACTATGACTCTAAGGTAAAAGAAAACACCTTAGGGTTGGGGTGCCTCCGTAGGCATGCCGGTGGGGTACAATGCATCCTAACTAAGTTCCCAACACGTCCACTTATCTCCACTTCGCAATTGTGCTTCTGATTCACAAATTAGATTACAACTCGCAAATCATCGTGAGAATCCGATCCTCCTTATACACAGGAGATTAGCGTCCCATCACCAACTTCATTAACTACATTTTCCCGGAACTCCCCTCTTAGTGCTCCCACTCGGAATACCGGCCAATGTGGCCTACATTGTCCCGTACACGAGTGTTAACTCTAAGTGACAAGCGAAACACTAGCCGACCAACCACGACTACTTGGCCCGCGCTCGAGCACCGGGCTAAAGCACGCAAGTGCCCAGGCCAACACCGTCAGATTAGCACCTCGGTGTGCCAAGCAACATGTCCCCAAACCATCGCAGCTACAATAGCAGTTGGGATCGCGGTCATCTATGCTTCTACCCAGGGCCCCAAGGGTGCATGCCCCTCCCTTGGAAAACCTAACTCAAACTACTCGATCACCTTCAAAATATGACCCTCGAGATGATGTTCCTGATTAATATAGATAATGCTACAGAGTGGCTAAGAGATTTGAAATGCTCCGTTACATCATATGTCGTCACAAAGAGACTATTCAAAGATGTTCTACATCAAGAAATTGCCTTTGATAAAGAATTATGATGATGGTCATCTCAAGAGATCGATTCTTCGAATATAACATTTTGAAAATATCATCTGGAACCAAGGAGGAAGTGCATCGATAAACAGAAGGTAGCCTCGCAGAAAAGGTGAAGAAATACCTAAACATCAAAGATGATTATTGGCCTCTAAATAACTGAAATTTGTTAACTCTAAAGTAATCTCAACCTAATCAATGCTAGATTTCAGAAGGTCGGAATCTCCTTCAGATGCAGAACTAGTTACTGGGCCTTCCACTGTTATAGATATACCCTTTGGACTACAATGTGATCACACCCCGTTGCAAAATATGGCATTGATAACAAAATGAATTTCCCTCCCAGGCAGTTATCTTCATCGTTCTCTCCAACTTGATACTCACCTATCCTTATATTCTTAGTTGCAAGCCGATGCAACATTATGTCATCCATTGGTCCTTAGTTCCCCACTTGATTCGTCTTTTCACGGACCATCTTCAAATCTGTTCTGAAGCAGATCACTTACAATCTAATACAACTATTCGGTCTGTTATTTTTAAGAGGAACTTAGGGCAACCAATCAGCCACTTACCAATGCTGGTTTATAAGCTAATGATCTGGACATCAATCTGAGCTCCAAATTATACGAGGCTTTGTATGTCTAGCCTTATGTATGTTTACTATAAGGCATCTGAATCCTTTTGCAAAATCTCATTATAAGTTTGAAATAAAAAAAAAGAAGGAAAAGTGAATTTGTTTACTTGCAAATTCACCCACGAACCTTCTCAGGACGTTCAGCTTCTGTGTATTCGATCCACAACACCACAACAGGGAACTGAAGTCAATCCAAATCAAAATGATCGATGGTCAAGTGCTTCTCGTTCAGATTTCGACTTCGAAGGGATCAATCAAATTAGATGGATTCTACGTGGTAACAATTTGCACGGATAGGACTGCAAGAAGTATAATTCCTTATCAACCGAAAGCTCCAGTTTCACATCATTCAACAACTATTCTTCTGTTAGATTCATTGCATCTAATCAAAATACAAACCAAACTTTGCAAGGTAACATACTAGGCCAAGAGTAAATCATGCGGTACGACATACCTAATAATCTGCCATTTTATGTCCCAAGTATCCTACGGCTCTAATAACATTCCAAAACATAGGACCAAACCACGTGGAATCCACAGCAAGAGGAGGGAACATCGTACCTAAAGAAAACTCGAACCTCGGTTTCTCCGTCGGTGAAGAATGCCGCTTCGTTCGCGACGGAAACCGCACACGGGGGTGAGCCGGACCTTGTCGACACGATCTGGACTTCGGATCGTCGATCCGTGACTCTCCGGCGAGCTCCGGTGAGGGGAAAAAGGGGGAGGAAGAGGGCTGATCGAAGAGAAGGAGGGTTTGGGCGTTTTGGACGAGAGGGGGGGTTGGGTTTAAGGGCAAAACTCGGATTCGGATCCGGGCTCGGATCCGAATATGACATGGACCCCTCGTCGCTAAAATAGTCGTAACTCGGGCTCCCGGAATCGGATTTTGACGTTTTTGGACTCGTTGGAAAGCTATCGACGAGCCCTACACAATGGACTACTCAAATAAATTTTTTGAACACTGGAATAAAAGCAGATTTGCAATTTAGCCCAGATCCGGCTGGATTTTGCATTTTAGTCCCTGTTCGGGTTTCGGGGGTTTCACACTAAGGATTTTAGTAATCATCGTTATTTTCTTGGCCTCGAATTTGCAAGGAACCATTATGATAAGGTGATGAAGAAAAGGAAGTATGTTATTGATCTCCTAGCTGAGATGAGCATGACAAGATGTAGGCCGACTACTACTCCTATGGATCCGAGTAAGAAACTTTATGGTGATGACACTGAGGAGGTTGATAAGAGACGATATAGAGAGCTTGTGGGGAAGCATTTATATGTCTCCATTACCAGACCAGATATATTCTAAGCAGTTAGCAGAGTTAGTTTATGAAGCATCCCATGCAGTTACATATGGATGCAGTTCACAATGATTTTAAGATATTTGAAGACTTCTACAGGCGTAGGACTCTCGTTTAGTAGAGACACATCCGATGTAGTTGTAGCATGTGTTGATGCAGATTATGCAGGATGTCCCAAAGATAGGAAGTCTAGCTCACGCTTCATTGTCTTTGTAGGGAGTTCACTTGTTTCATAGAAGAGTTTGTAGTAACGTAATTATTGGTTCCAAATGGATTTCTGACAACCGCCCAAAATGCTTAAGCCCAAGTTGATAAGTAGTAATCCCCACCACTTATAAACTACACCTATACTTTGTGAGTTTTAGATGTGGCACTATGTTTGGGGCAGTGTTGTTAAAAGCGAGAGGCGCTCCAAGGTACTAGAGGGTGCAAAACGCCCGAGGCACTAGGCGCTGTCTAGGCGCTCGCCTGAGAAAACAAGGCGCCATATATAAAAATAAATAAATTATGCAAGAGTCTATGTAATATATGCACATACACACATGTGTATGGATGTGTAATTATAAATATATGTATGTATAACTAATATTTCAATCTAGGACCAATCCAATATATTTGTGGGTGTGTTTACATGAACGTATATAAATGTGTACGTGTACATGTGTATGTATGTTGTATGTACAGTTGTAAATATATGTACGTATAGCTTATATTTCAATTTAAGCCAACATATTTGTGGGTGTGTTTATAAGCGTGTATATAAATGTGTGCATGTACATGTCTATGTCTATGTATGTATATGTATATGATATCACCAAGTTATATTTTGCGATCAATCCACTATTTATTAATATGTGTATGTATAATGTATGCATGTACTTGCATATGTATGTATATGTATTAAATATTTATATTTATGTGTGTATTTGTATGTATGTGTATCTGTATGCGTATATATTTGCATACATGTGTATGTGTTTATGTACAAGTATGTGTACATGCCTATGTAAACATGTGTGTTTTGTCTATTTATATGTATATATATTTATTTATAATACTTCAAGCTAATATATATAGAGAAGAATATATACTTTTTAGTCAAAAAGTATATGTAATATTTAGAACTAAAACATGAATGTACATGAATATGCATATAAATAGAAGTATGTGTAAATTACATATACATGTGTGTGCATATGTGTAAGTATGTGTGTTAATGATACTTAGAACTAATATATATCTAATATAAAAACCTAAACATGGATAAAAATCACACAAAGTCGGCAAAAAGCCTTACTTTTGCCTTAGGCACTCAAGGCGAGCGCCTAGAGCCTCAAGCCAGGCGCTTGCTTGAGCGGCACCTGAGGCAAAACACCTCGCTGGAAGGAGGCAAGGCGCTAGGGCCTCACCTCGCCTGGGAGCCTAGGCGAGCGCCCGGAGGGCTTTTGACAACCCTGGTTTGGGGTAGGGGTGTTACAACCTCCCCCACTTATATTCGCAACATCCTCGTTGCGACATGGCCCATTTACTTATTCCCAGTGATAGTGGTCGTTGCAAGCTCCTGGCTTAGGTCTCTTCGGGTAGCCTTTCCCACTATCAGAGGGAATCTTGGCTCTGATACCATTTGTAATGTCCAGGGCTTAGGTTCCAGCTCCGTTATCGAGGAAAACTGGCCCTAACAACTTGTTGGGTTCGGGCCCAAATGGATCTGTTAACAACCAACCAAAATGCTTAAGTCCAAGTTGTCAAGTAGTAATCCCCACCACTTATAAACCACACACACACTTCGTGAGTTTTAGATGTGGCACTATGTTTGGGGTTGGGGTGTTACATTAACAAACAAACTGTTGTTGCTAGATCTAGTGCCGAAAAAGAATATAGAGACATGGCACAAGGGAGCACAAAGATGAAGTGGATCAAATCTATCATGATTGACCTGATTATTGAAGTGTCACTTCCTATGCACCTTCAATGCGACAATCAGGTTGTCCTTTTGATAACCAATAATCCAGCCTTCTATGAAAGTGTTAGACAAGTAAGCCCACGACGAGCCATTATGCAATAAATGTTATTGTAAATATCATTCCCTAATCTGAAATGGAGAATAATTAATTTGCATAATAGGTCCCTTGGTACAATTAGGGTTATGTATCATGGCCATCTTAATTATCATACAGTTATCGATTCAATTATTGAATCGTAGAGGTTGGTGCTTGGATAAATATCTAAAGAGTTAGATGAAGGACTCGTCAAGCACCGTCAAATGATTGTTAAAAGATGATCTCCAGCCTAAGTAGGAGATGGCAATCCTTTCTCTATAGGCTGATATCTAACCGACCTCTTCATACAGGTTCTCTACAAAGGAATAGAGATTCGGAGGTGTTAGAAAAGTTAGGTCAAAGAATTAACTTAACGAGATCAAGATAACCAAAGTCCTATGTCGTATGTTGTCACGATATAGGCGCACATCCTTTAACCGAAGACAGATGTGTTACTAACTTACTATATATCTAAGTATGTACATTTGGCAGACCAATAGGTTGATGACCTAACCAAGGTCTATACACCAACGCGCTGATGTGCATGCAAGAGCATATGAGTAATATGATCTCTCAAGGGATCATACAGGTTCATTACCGAACTAGAAGACATGAGCTCACTCATGAGATATTAGGAAGAATCAAATTCCGTGCACGGTCATCTCGCTTTGTCAGCTTGACTGAATTTGTTGGTTTGAAATATACTTTTGGAAAGTATATGAACAAGACCTAGGTATGATATATGCTTTTGGAAAGTATATGATCGATACCGACTCCCAATGATCGAATGAGAAACTTAATGATAAAACCATGAAGTAGATAGTGTAAAATTGATCTAATACTTCGAGTTTATTCTGAGTCTTCCAGTATGCAGGAAGTACAGGTATTGGGAATACCTGAGCGTGATGTGATCATAAAAGATTGTATAACCATGACGCTTCCATTCCTAGGAGGTGATGAAACGGGTCTGGATTTTAGTGACTCTTCTCAGTAGAGAAGTAATCTGATCTTGGTCCAAATGTTGGACATTGATCCGAATGTGATTCAAATGAAATGAGAAGATTAGATTTGCGGTCCTGATTTAATCAAGCATCTATGGGAGGCCCGAGATCTGGATTTGAGATGTGATCTCAATATCCAAGTCACTATGCATAGAACAATACAACCGCCATATCCTTATCTCCAAGTCTCCGCGGAGAAAGTGCATTATCCTAGAAAGAGTTCGGGATAATTTCATTGTTGATAACATATATCTGAGCATTGAGAAAATTGATAATTGAATGTGATTTAATTATCATAAACAATATGAAATCGATTCATATTATAAAGAGAGTTATCATAGATAATTAAATGTGATTTAATTATCAAAGATGAGAATGATGTGAATATAATTCATATTATTGGGCACATGAGAATAGAGATCCAAGATCATTAAATGTGATTTAATTATCACGGATATGAATAATATGGATAACACTATCCATATTAATCATATATATTATAAATGTGATTTATAATATATAAGAGAGAACTATTTGTAATTTACATTTGTTAATTAAATGTTGATGTGAATTGGATTCACATTGTACATTAAATAGAAAATGTAATTTACATTTTGTTTTGGGTTGTGAATGTGATTCACAAGTTTCCAATGACATGATTGCAATGTTCACAAAATAATTTGGAATTATTTTTGGTGAATAATTTTTGCAACAAAAGTAGTTGAATATGTGGAATATTATGTGAGATATAAGATCCATACATAATTGGAATGAAAAAAGCATCCATTCCATACATGGAGTGGACGGCCAACTTGGACTCTCCAAGTTGGTGGCCGTCCACCCTATACATGGAAGGAAGCTTGATTTCTTTCCAAGATATTCCATGTTCGTTGTTTTGGTTTATATTGAAATATATTGATTGATTTTCAATATATTTAATTTATTTCAAAGACAACAAATTATTGTTGTGCTATAGTAACAAGATCATATCCATTAAAAGAAACACAAATCAATGTGAGCCATTGAATTTGTGTTGTCCATGGATTGAGATCCATGGATCCCAAAATATTATAAATAGAATGGCACCTCTTGCTCTTCTTAAGTTTGACAACCTCTCTCTCTCTCATTCTCTATACAACGACAACTTCATCTCTCTCTCTTATGGTCGTCCACCATGGAGACCTAGAGAGAGAGAGTTGCTCTCGTCGTAGCAATGTTGTTATGTTGCTGGATTGTTTGCTCGTAGATCTCTGTCTCCTTCTGTGTGCCTCACTCATGAAGAAGATATCTGATCTCGTATGACGAGATCAGAAGATTCGTCGCTTGGTTCATCAACATGGATTGCGAGGAGCACGTGTTTCATCAACACGCTCGCAAGCATCTCCTCCGTCGGATCGAACTTGAGTTGAGACAGGAGGTCTCTTCTTTTAGAGACTCGATCGCAACCACGCTTTAAGAGGTAACCCTAATACTTGTATCTGATTTAGGCAAAATGATCCGAGAAGTGTCCTTAGATCATGTGGTTTCGCCACATGAAAATTTTTTAATTTCCGCTGCCTCGAGCAACTAGTGCGACTAGTCGCTCCCGATCGCATACGATGCGATCCTTATACTTCCGTGATGTGCTTAAGGATCTTCTCATGTCCTTCAAGTAGTATCAGAGCTTTAGGTAGAAGGTTTTGTATGCGATCCATAAACCTATGACGACTTGGGTCATTAGGGTTTGCAAAAGTTTTTTCGCATTTTATTTTCGCGTCTCTGTTTTATGAATATTTTCGGCCCTGTTTAAATTGTTTAAGCACGCAAACAAAACTTGCATTATTTTCCCTATTAAATAAGGAAACCGTGGGATCTGAGTTTACGTGATTTCGAATCTGTTTGCTCAAGTTATGATCATTTTAGTGAACATGTATCCACTGTTTCGGGGCTACGAATCTTAACGTAATTAAATAGTTAATTGTGGATTTGAAATGCCTAGAAATATATGCAAATCACATACGTTGTGTTGTAAATCAAGTTAGCAAACTTTAGGAACTTATTTTGCTTAATTTGGATATAAACTGATTGAGATACGCTAATTTTAGTGAGGGTTACTGTTCAAAATTACTTTCCTAATCAAGAATCTTGATTGTTATTTAATCAATTAGTGAAATTAAATGGTTTAATTTCCTAGAATAATTATGGATAAATATTTGTGAAATATTTGAGGATAATTATTTCCTTAAATGGCATTGCCTTAACCAATAATTGATTAGATATGATCTAGATCACAAATTGGTTACATGATCTACTTTCCAACAAACATAGTTGCTTGAATATGATTAGGGATTTGTTTAGCAAATCTCCTTATAATGTTAATCACAAAATGTTTTGATTAGTATTATATGGAATAACTTCAGTTGAAAAACCGATTATCATCTCAAGTATACAATGATCAATTTGACATTATCATTTCCTGAAGTGGATATGCTGTCTAGTCAGGAAGCATTGGGGAAGCATGTTGCACCGTATGCGGTCTGTCCCACTCTCGTCGATACTAGTCATGACAGAGGGTAGGGATACGGTAATGCTGGAGAGATCACGGTGTATTTTTCTAATTATTAAAATTCGAAATAGTACGCATTTGAGATAATACCATATTTCAAGTAACATAAAAGAATGTTTGTTGGATATTATTTGGATCATTAATTTAATATGATTAGATTAATTGAAATCCAATTAAAATTGAACACTCTATTATATTATTATTATTTCCCTTAGAAGAATTAATCGTAATGAATATGATTCATGATGATTGAGTAGAATTTGAACGTGATATGGAAGTCAGGGCAAAGGGTTCCGTCGCCAGGAATTGTATGTAGGAGACGTCTGTCCGAAGTGATAACTCTTGTATGCAAGAGCATCTGGATCGAGCTCTTTGCTTCTTGAAAGAGTAAGGATCGTATGTGTAGTGACCCCAATATCGAATCCTCATATTATTGGGGCAATATTGGATTGCGCATAACGAGTACTAATCTTGTTGATGGTTAGTTCAATTAACGACGGGTCAACATCACCTTAGAGGTGGTGGGCCCGAGTGTTAAAGACCGAATTGGGAAATGCAAGTTGGACTTGCAAGGCGGAATGTGTTCCCGCTTCTTTTTATCGGAGTTACAAGTTCTCATATTATTAAGATGTGACAAAGATAAGGAAGGAGATCCCAGATCTTTCTTGAGATATATATCTTATACATTGAAAGTGATTAAAGGAATGAACTTTCAATGTTGACAAGGCAAGACAACTTTGATATAAAAAAACTCCTAAATCAAAGTAAAATATGTATAATATATATACACACTTATGCAAATTTCTTATTTCAGATAATCGTTCATTAATCCCACTCAATACTATACTCAATAATAATCAGTATAATATCATGGATTGGATTCATGATCAAGATATTGTACTTGCAATTGGACACATAATGTATGTGGTTGCAATGTACAAGTTTCCTCACAAGAATAAGGAATGACAATTAAATAGGGATAATAGTACTACAACCCTAGGGCTTGTTTGGTTGCAGGATTGGCCCAACCCTGGTTACTATTCACAAGGGTACATCCTCCTCACAGATTAGTATTCACCCATCCCAACCCAGCCCAACCCAACCCAGTCCAACCCAGCAACCAAACAGGCCCCTAGGGTTTGTATGTCTTTGTAGTCTTGATCTCATCGAATGTACTTTGGAAGCGACATGTTGATATTGATCGTAATTGTTAAATAATCCTTATAAAATCTAAGAAAATATTATGGCATACATATGTGCTTTTGACATTTAATCATGAATGACATGTTTCACTGCATTATGCATAATGGTGGCTCTATAAGAGATGATGTATTCAAAATGTTTGAATACCTACCTAAACCAATGTTTTAAGAGTTAAGATAGATGTAGATATGATGAGTGTTATCATTCTACTATTTGTACCCTAGTCATTCATGAAGCATAATAATTTTCATGTTGTACGAATTGAATGAAGCATATATAAATGTTGAAATATTCTTATATTGAAATCTTTCGAATTCAACATAAGAGATCCTTTGTCTTAAACAATGGTTATTTATAGATAAAGGGAGCACAGTGGAAGCATGGGTCGGAACCATGTGAGAAGGAAAGTCAAAGAGTTAACTACACTTCTATGACTTCCATATGACATCCAAAGAGTTGGATTAATGTCAATACTGCAATAAGCTAATGTGTTGATAATAGATAGTTCAAGTCTATCTAGAATCCTTAGAGGACTCAGATAGTGCATCGAAATAATGTACAATCTACATTTAATCATTGAAGAGGACTTGCTTATAAGATAAGATTAAAGTCTAATAATTGTATCTCAATCTTCTAATATCACATGCAATTGGTTGCATATGTTTTAGGAGAATTGGAAATTTTGATCTTACGATTTAATAGTCATCCATGGATATTGATGCAATGGTTGCAACAATCTCTATTGGATAGATAGACTTCATATTTTCAGTGGGAGAGTCCTTAGTCTTAGAGAATACCTCTATAACATGGATAATAGAATACACTCACAGTTTATTGCAAAGTGTTGGAAATAAATATGAATTCTGGAATAGACCTATCATAAAGAATTATGATGGATATATTTCAGATAGTTAAACTATCTAACATCTATATTACTCTACAAAATTAGAAAATTAATGAATGGTTCATTAAGATTTCTAATACTGAAAATTAAACCTTTAAAGATTAGTAGGAGGATGAAGATCATTTAACAATGATCTAGCATCAAACCTTGGACATATGTCTATCAATGAGATCAATAGACTAGTAAGAGAGGAAACTTTAGAATGTCTAAAATTTCAAAAAATATATACTTATGAATATTGTATTAAAAGTAGAAAATGTCCATTGCACCCTTCTCTAGGAACGGTGTAAGATGTCAAGGTATTCAAATCTCATACATATTGATGTATATGGATCATTTATATCATAATAAACATTATGGATATGTGCTATCTATTGATGATTATATATGATATGAGATTTCTTCTCTTTACCTTAGAAACCTTTGAAATGTTCAAAGATTTCATAATTTTGGTTTAGAACCAAAGTTTAAAGAAAGATGAAAATGAATGTGATCTAATCTAAGTAGTCAGTACCTATTAGATGAATTCATGTAAAACCTTATAGAGAAAGGAATATCATTCCCATCTCACTCCTCTTAATACATCTAAACTCAACAGAGTTATAGGTAGATACAATCGGATCATGTGTGACGTGATTTGACCAATGAATAATCTTAGCATAATTATCTCTTAGTTTCCAAGTTATAAATGCAGTAGAAGACTGCAATATATATCCTTAACAAGGTTCCATGCTAGTAAGTTGTAATCTAGCACTAGTGAGTGCTACTTCATTAGGAAAATAAAGGATGGTATTGGATATATATACTTTATGACCTTGAGATTCTTAAAAGATTTCATCTCTGAGAATGTGATTCTTAGAGGATGACTCTCTTGAGAATCAGGATGGAAATGAAGTGAAGGAACTCATTTAATCTTGAGAAGATAATGAAGCTCCTGAAATCAGAAACTAAAAGGACAATTAATGATGAAGCCCTAATACCTCTTCAAATGAGTTTGAGGATGTATTCCATGTGTCAATTAAATCTGACAATGATCTTACTTCATGTGATGAAGCTTCTGAAGATCATGACATGGAAAAATGGATGTTAACAATAAAGTCTAAAGTAGACTTCATATACAAGTATTGTATATGGACCCTCGAGGATCCACCGATATGGATAAGACTCAGAAAGGTGTAAATGGTTCTTCAAGAGAAAGAAGGAACCTGATGAGAAGGTAGAGACCTTCAAAGCACGGTTCGTATCCACAATAATCACTTGCGATGAGGTTTGCTCTTCAGTGACCATGCTTAAACCCATCAGAACATTGCTAACTATGGCTACACAACTTGACCTTGACATCTTTAAGATGGAAGTCAAGATTGCATTCCTCCATGAATACCTCTTTGAGGATATTCATATGAAGTAGCCCCATGGCTTCATGGATGAGGAAAGCAAGGTGTGCAAGCTAAAGAAATCCATCTATGGACTCAAATAAGCTTCTTGTAGTTGGAATATAAGATCTGATGAAATTATAAATGTTATGATTTCAGATATAAGTTTGATGAACCATGTGAAGCTTAGTGGAAGTGCCATTGTGTTCGTCATGCTAAATGTAGATGATATTCTAATCATTAGGAATGATATAAGGATAATAATAGTAAGTGTTTTATAATCTAGTTGTTCCATAACTTGAGATATGATCTCAAGGATACCTCTTGGATCTTAGTTCTGAAGGCATTCAGAAGCAAAGAGAAGAGGGTATTGGGACCATCACATTATTAATACACCTCGTATAAATTCCATTTTGTGGAAAACCCCAAGGAAGGTTTCCATCCCTTAAGATATGGTACTGACATATCTGAAGGGATAGCACCTCAAAGAGTTGAGGAAGTGAATGCTAAAACAGTTTGCCCTTTGTACATCAGTTATGAGAAGCCGGGTGTATATTAGATGTGTACAAAAAGCCAGATGTCTGCCATGCGGTGGGAGTAGTAAATTGTTACTAATCCTACTATGAAGATAAACACTTGATTACAGTAATAACAATATCTTCAAAGATTACAAGACTTTAGAGATAGTGATCTCTAAGTCTTATCTTCAAGAGATTAAGACCTTACAGATAGTGATCTAAAAGGTCTTAATTGCAGATACCTTAGGAGATAGAGATCTCCAAGAATAAGGGTATTCTGATAAGGATTATGGAAATACTGGTTATGATAATTATTGACTTGTAGTATCAAGGATACTATAACTAACAATATTGAGTATTGGTTGCATAAGATGCAACATTCGCATTAGATGCGAGCACTGTTACTAGGGATATGCAAGTGCCGTAAAAGGACTTGGCATAGTCTCTTGAGAACACATTGATTGATTAGCTTACCTAACTATTTTCAAAATAGCATATGATTGTCACATGAGTGTGTGTTTAATGATTAGCCCATTAATGACTCTTTGGGCTAGTGGGAGATCGTTGGACATGCGAGCCCACGTCGAACTATTATGCAATAAATGTTATTGCAAATATCATTCCCTGATCTGAAATAACGAATAATTAATTTACATAACAAGTCCTTAGTATAATTAGAGATATGTACCATGGCCATCTTAATTATCATACAGATGTTGATTCAATTATTGAATCATAGAGGCTAGTTCTCAGATGAATATCTAAAGAGTTAGATGGAGGATTCATCAAGCACCATTAAATGATTGTTAAGAGATGATCTCCAACCTAAGTAGGAGATGGCAATCCTTTCTCTATAGGTTGATATCTAACCGACCTCTTGATGCAGGTCCTCTGCATAAGAATGGAGATTCGGAGGTGCTAGATAAGTTAGGTCAAAGAGTTCACTTAACGAGATCGAGATAACCAAAATCCTATATCGTATGTTGTCACGATATAGGCACACATCCTCTAACCGGAGACAGATGTGTTACTATATGTCTAAGCATGTCCATTTGGCTGACCAATAAGTTGATGACCTAATCAAGGTCTATATACAGGCGCGCTGGTGTGCATACAAGGGCATATGAGTAATATGATCTCTCAAAGGGATCATATAGGTTCATTACTGAACCGGAAGACATGAGCTCACTCATGAGACATTGGGAAGAATCAAATTCCGTGCACGGTCATCTCGCTTTGGAAGATTGACTGAATTTGTACGTTTGATATATACTTTTGGAAAGTATATGATTACGACCTAGGTATGATATATGCTTTTGGAAAGTATATGATCGATACCGACTACCAATGATCGAATGAGAAACTTAATGATAAACACATGAAGTAGAAAATGTAAAATTGATCTAATACTTCAGATTTATTCTGAGTCTTCCAGTATGCAGGATGTACAGGTATTGGGAATACCTGAGGGTGATGTGATCATAAACGAATGTATAACCATGACGCTTCAATTCTTAGGGAGTAGTGAAACGGGTATGGATTTTAGTGACTCCTCTCAGTAGAGAAGTAATCTGTTCTTGGTCCAAATGTTGGACATTGATCCGAATGTGATTCCGATGCACTGAGAAGATTAGATTTGCGATCTTGATTTAATCAAGCATCTATGGGAGGCCCGAGATCTGGATTTGAGATGTGATTTCAATATCCAAGTCACTATACATGGAAAAATACAATCTCCCTGTCCTTATCTCCAAGTATCCGCGGAGAAAGCACATTATCCTTGAAAGAGTTCAGGATAATTTCATTGTTGATATTATATATCCGACCATTGAGAAAATTGATAATTGAATGTGATTTAATTATCATAAATAATATGAATTTGATTCATATTATAAAGAGAGTTATCATAGATAATTAAATGTGATTTAATTATCAAAGATGAGAATGATGTGAATATGATTCATATTATTGGGCACATGAGAATAGAGATCCAAGATTATTAAATGTGATTTAATTATCATGAATATGAAAAATATGGATAGCATTATCCATATTAATCATATATTATAAATGTGGCTTATAATATATAAGAGAGAGCTATTTGTAATTTACATTTGTTAATTAAATGTTGATGTGAATTGGATTCACATTGTACATTAAATTGAAAATTAATTTACAATTTGTTTTGGGTTGTGAATGTGATTCACAAGTTTCCAATGGCATGATCGCAATGTTCACAAAATAATTTGGAATTATTTTTGGTGAATAATTTTTGCAACAAAAGTTGTTGAATATGTGGAATATTATGTGAGATATAAGATCCATACATAATTTGAATGAAAAAAGCATCCATTCCATACATGGAGTGGACGGCCAACTTCGACTCTCCAAGTTTGTGGTCGTCCACCCTATACATGGAAGGAAGCTTGATTTCTTTCCAAGATATTCCATGTTCGTTGTTTTGATTTATATTGAAATATATAGATTGATTTTCAATATATTTAATTTATTTTAAAGACAACAAATTATTGTTGTGTTTTCGTAACAAGATCATAGCCATTAAAAGAAACACAAATCAATGTGAGCCATTGGATTTGTGTTGTCCATGGATTGAGATCCATGGATCCCAAAATATTATAAATAGAAGGGCACCCCTTGCTCTTCTTAAGTTTGACAACATATGCTCTATCTCTCTCATTCTCTATACATGACAACTTCATATCTCTCTTATGGTCGTCCATCATGGAGACCTAGAGAGAGTCACTCTCGCCGCAGCGTCGTCGTTATGCTGCTGGATTGTTTTCTCGTGGATCTATGTCTCCTTCGGTGTGCCTCGCTCGTGAAGAAGGTATCTGATCTCGTATGACGAGATCAGGAGATTTACCGCTTGGATCATCAACATGGATTGCGAGGAGCACATGTTTCATCAACACGCTCGTAAGTGTCTCCTCCATCGGATCGGACATGAGACAGGAGGTCTCTTCGTTTAGAGACTCGATCGCAACCACGCTTCAAGAAGTAACCCTAATATTTGTATGTGGTTTAGACGAAACGATACAAGAAGTGTTCTTGGAAAATGTGGTTTCGTCACATGAAAAAAATTTAATTTCCGCTGCCTCGAGCAACTAGTGCGACTAGTCGCTCCCGATCGCATACGATGCAATCCTCACGCTTCCGTGAGACGCTTAAGGATCTTACCATATCTTTCAGAAATAACCAAGCACATCGAGGTAGATTGTCACTACACTCGAGATGTTATTCAGAAGGAATTTATCTCTGTTAGAATTATTACACTACAATTATATTTGTGACCTTTCGGGTTCCGTAACCTTTAACCCTTCGGGTTCCGTAACCCCTCAGGGGTATTTATGTATTTTTCCTCTTGTACTCTCTAGGGTTTTCTCTCTATATAAGAGACCCTAGACCTATGGAATAGATATCCATTTGTCTCTCTTCTCCACATGGTATCAGAGCAACGGTCCTAGACCGGGGTTCTAACCTAAAATCCCCACCGCCTTCAAGCCTCGGAAAAGCATGCGTGGGCCCTCTTCCCTTAATTAGGGCCCCACGCAAGGCCCTCCAATCGCCTCCAGTGCAGCAGCCCTCCCGCTAGCGCTACCTTGCGCTTTCAGGACCTCCTACGAAGGTCGTCAGCCCCACAGCTACCCTTCACGGGTACCGTAGGACTCTTTGGAGATCTAAAACTCATCACAGATTGCTTCCAAGAAACCAGATCCGATGCCCATTGAGGGTTTTCAGCCCTTCTTCAAGGGCAAACGTGACTTTTAGGGAATTTTTTAGCTCTTATATGCATCATTAGTTGATCACAGGATCGTCTTTCTATTTTAAGACCACCATGACGCCTTCTTCTACCGAGACAAAGCCCTTGGCCACGAATATTATGGCACAAGGCACTACTATCAAACTCAAGGGCGCAGAAAATTACATGCTCTGGTCTCGATCTTTTATGGTGTTCATTGGTGGTCAGAGGAAACTCTACATTTTGACTAAAGATCCTTTAGATGAAAAGGACAAAAAGTACGACAACTGGCAGACTGACAACTATTTGGTTATCAACTGGTTTACCAACAGTGTTGAGGCTTATATTGCCTCAAATCTTCTTTATAAAATACGGCCAAGGAAATGTGTGAGGATCTCGAGCAAACATACTCCCAGAAGAAGACAAAGTCACACCTTGCAGATATTTACAGGCAAACCTGGTCGGCATCTCAGGGTGATTCCACGCTCATCGAGTACTACAGGCATCTATCCAGTCTGTATGAGGAGCTTGCAATATTCCATCCCTCATGGTGCACCAAACAGATACAAGATCGTTCTGACTGGACAGTATACCGCTTCTTTGATGGCCTGCATTCTAGGTACCATGCAGCGAAGGAGCAATTTATTATATCAGATACACTGCCAACAATGAAGGCCATCTTTGGCCGACTTGAGGAGCTCGAGACATCCGCTGCCCGGCCTCCTGTCTTACCTTTAACGGAGAACTTTGCATACATCGCCTCATCTGGGCGAGAAGGCAGATACGGCTTGCGAGGAGGACGTGGTCGCCATCCAAGTCGTGGCCGTGGACGGGAATCTGGACGAGGCTGTGACTTTGGTCGTGGACATGGGTGAGACTCTATTGCCCCATGCACTCACGGTGGTAGGTAGAACTACCCGACTGAACGATGATGGCAGAAGTTTCACGTGCCTTCTTATCACGCCAATAATGCTCGTGAGGATGCCTATGATGTGGAAGAAGCATCGCCTACCTCTAGTGGCAAGACTATTCATTTTAATGATGCAGATTACTCCCACTTAATACAGATCCTTCAGACTCTAGGGCCTACCACCACCAGTAACACTACAACTGCTGCTCTGGCCACTCCTTCAGGTACAATAGCCAACTCTGCTATCCTCCTACTCCAGCTTGGATTATTGATTCCGGCACCTCTACTCATCTCACTAGAGAATGTAGTCTGCTCACCTCTTCCATACCATCTCTGTGAAGTCAGTTCGAGTCGCTAATGGGACTCAATCACAGATTACTACTATCGGAACTATGGAATTCTCTTCCAAGCTCCGACCTCGGGGGTTCATTGTGCTCCTGGTTTTCCTCTTAGCTTGTTGTCAGTTCACAAGCTTTGTGTTGAGCTTCATTGCCGTGTAATATTTGATGAGTCTTGTTATTTTTAGGACATTCGAAGGAGGCAGATTTTTGGTGGGGGTCATGAGAAGAACGGCCTATATTACCTTAACATACCCTCAGACTCCAACTTTGTTGGTACTGCATCTATCTCCGAAGATCCGCTCCTATGGCATCTGCGCCTTGGACATCCCCCTACCAAGGCCATCTCCATGATGTTTCCTAAACTCTCTGCTCTGAAGCCCTTTCAGTGCGAGGCATGTGAGTCCGGGAAACACCATCGAACTTTGTTTCTTGTTCATATTGAGTCTCGTAGTACTGCTGTTTTTCATCTTGTTCACTGTGATGTTTGGGGACCTTGTCCGATCTGCACATTAAGTGGTCATCGCTACTTTATAGTTTTCGTTGATGATTACAGTCGATCTTCATGGGTCTATCTAATAAAGGAGCGTTCGGAGATTAATCAAATTTTTGGAAATTTCTTTCAATATGTTAAAGCTTACTTTTCTAGCATGGTTAAGATCATTCGTACCGACAATGCTCTTGAGTTAACCCAACATGACTTGACCTCTTTCTTTGCATCCCAGAGAACTGTTCACCAAACATCATGTCCATACACATCACAACAGAATGGTATAGCTGAGAGGAAATTCTGACACTTGCTAAATGCTGTCAGATCTCTTCTTAGTCAAATGAGTGTTCCTAAACAATGCTGGGGAGATGCTATCCTTACTGCAGTGTATCTCATCAATCGTGTTCCTTCATCAGCTCTCAAAGGGGCAAGTCCATTTCCCTTACTTTATCCTACCGAGTCTCCTTTTCCTATACCTCTACGAATTTTTGGTTGTATTGCCTTTGTTCATACCTTTCATGCAGTTGACAAATTATCCTCTCGTCCCATCAAATGTGACTTTCTTGGGTACTCTCGTACCCAGAAAGGCTATCGCTGCTATGATCCTGCTGAACGTCGATACTATGTATCTGCTGATGTCACCTTCTTTGAGCAAACAAGTTATCTGACAGATTGTGTGGGGCATTCCTCTGGACCTCACTCCTCCACCAATCGTCTATACTCGCCAACGTACCTCTATACCTTCTATACCAGTGTTTGTACCTTTGCATGTCCCTTTTATGCAGGATGATATGATCACTTTGAGTGCTCCCACCACTGTTGTCCCGGATGTACCTGGGGAGCTTCCTATAGCTCTACACGAGCAAAAAAGGAAATGTGTGTATCACCCCCATGTCACATTTTACTTCTACAGATGGTTTATCTAGCTGTGAAAAGAGATTTGCAAATGCTCTTAATGCTATTACCGTTCCAAGAGATCATTTCAGTGCACTGCAAGATCAAGGTTGGCGACAGGCTATGGATGAGAAGATGGATGAACTTACCTCTCGGGGTACGTGGGATCTTGTGTCGTGCACCTCAGGAGTTCGCCCAATGACTTGTCGATGGGTCTTCACGACCAAACAGTCGCCTGATGGTTCTATTGACAGGTTGAAAACCAGACTTGTTGCCAAAGGCTTCACACAAACCTTTGGAGCTGATTATTTTGAGACCTTCTCGCCTGTTGCCAGAATGGGGTCGATACGTACCATTCTCTCTGTTGCTGCCAACAAGGCTTGGCCCATTTATCAACTTGATGTGAAGAACGCCTTTTTTATGGTGATCTTGAGGAGGAGGTCTACATGATGCAACCGACAGGGTATGTAGTCGAGGGGGGCATGTATGTCGACTACGCAAGGCCATTTATGGCCTGAAGCAGAGCCCAAGGGCATGGTTTGACAAGCTCACTATGGATATCAACACTGGTTTTCAGAGTAGAACATCTGACTACTCTGTCTTTGTTAGACGACGGTCTACTGGCACGATCATCCTTGTTGTCTACGTTGATGATATGATTATCACAGGAGATGATGTAGATGGTATTCAAGAAACCAAGGCCTTCCTCTAGAAGGTCTTTGTCACGAAAGATCTCAGCCAACTTCGTTATTTTCTTGGCATCGAAGTAATACGTACTACAGAGGGGATCCATCTTTCACAGAGAAAGTATTGCCTTGATATTCTGACTGAGGCAGGACTTCTTGGATGCAAGCCATCTAGCATCCCTGTAGAAGTGAAAAAATATTCAACATCTACTGATCCAGCTTTTGAGGATGCAACACGATACAGAAGCTTAGTGGGAAAATTACTCTATCTCACTGTTACTAGGCCATATATATCATATGCAGTGAGCAGAGCCAGTCAATATATGGAGAAGCCTCTTTACAGTCACTGGCAGGATGTTCTTTTGATCCTTCGATATTTGAAGGAATCTCCCGGACGTGGACTTTTCTATGGGGTGAATGAACACACTAATATCTCCGCCTATCCAGATTTTGACTACAGGATACGCCATGTTTATTGGGGATAACCTTGTCACTTGGCGAAGCAAGAAGCAGACAGTGGTATCCACATCCAGTGCGGAAGCAGAATACAGGGCAATGGCTCAAGCCACATGTGAGATCACATAGCTTGTTTCTTTCCTAACAGAACTTGGCATGTCAGTCGCCACTCCTGTACCCTTATACTGCGACAACAAATCTGCCACGTACATCGCCACCAATCAAGTTTTTCATGGGCGGACAAAACACATTAAAGTTGATTGCCATTTTATTCGTGATACAGTACATGAATGATGAATCAGCACTCCACACATCTCCACTGAACTTCAACTTGCAGACATCATCACAAAGGTTCTTCCAAGGAAGCGCCTAATGTACTTAGTATCCATGTTGGGCATGATCGATAGATATGCTCCAACTTGAGGGGGAGTGTTAGAATTATTACATTACAATTATATTTGTAACCTTTCGGGTTCCGTAACCTTTAACCCTTTGGGTTCCGTAACCTTTAACCCTTCGGGTCCCGTAACCCCTCAGGGGTATTTATGTATTTTTCCTCTTGTACTCTCTAAGGTTTTCTCTCTATATAAGAGATCCTAACCCTATGGAATAGATATCCATTTGTCTCTCTTCTCCACAATCTCCACATCTCATGTTACTTCAGGAGATTAGACTGCAGATATGTTCACCAAGGCACATGAGAGGGATCCATTCCATCGTTGTTGTTCCAAGCTAAGCATGATTGACATGTATGCTCCAGCTTGAGAGGGGAGTGTTGAGATAGATGTTTTTCTTTGTTCTTTATTTATATTTACTTATCCTTCCATCTACATTACGTAATTTTCCCTTAGGGTTTTTCTCTTAAATAAGAGAGCCCTAAGGTATTAATGGAATACAATTGAATCTTTTTCCTTTCCACAGATAAACAATTGGGGCTCTTATTAGCCCCACCAAGACACTAAACTCCCACCATCACACGATATGGGACTGAACTTGAGAGCCACCAAAGACATTCTTCAACAAATATGTTTAAGTCAGTTCATCTACATATTCTTGGTTGTCTTTGTATACAAGAGATTGGTTGTGATGCGAAGCTTGATAATGTTGGTCAACCATGTCATGACCTAGTATTTATCACTTAGTCAGGAATTATATTCATTGTTTGTATCTTCGAGCAACTCCTTTATCAGAATGTACATCTTCCTCTGACCGTCAGCAAACTCCTTGAAAGCACAAGAGCACGGTATATACTTGTCGATACCCTTAGAAGTCTTGTTAACCATAATGGAAGAGGTAGATATCATGTGTTTTGTATCGTCAACAGTGTTGGCCATTGCGAACAAGGAGAGAAGATTGAAAAGGTTATTGAGCAATATACGCAAGCATTAAAATTCAGTGTTGATAGCACTATTGTGAGAGTCAACAAGGTTACCTAGTTGTTTTCCAAGCACAAAAGTAGTGACAACATTGGCTGCAAATGTGGTGAAGGACGCCGCTAGGTTGTGGATGAATCAACATTCGGCACAGTATGGAGGTAGAGAGCTAGCTGCAAACGACAACTCTAGGTATGCTAAGGCCAAGCATGGCCTCAAATTTCAGCGAAATTCAGTCAAATTTCTGTCGAATATCGACATCCGGTCGAAATCGAAATTCGACCGAAATGGCCGAAATGATTGTATATGAGCGCCCTAGTACAAAAAATGACCAAAATTTCGATCGAATTTCGACCGAAATTCCATTTGGTCGGTCACCGAAATGGTGATCGAAACCGACATTTAAGGCTTTGGGGCCAAGAGCATCGATGACAGTGTTGGGTCGTGGGCTACGCGATTAACACTGATGGGCATGGCATAGAAGTGTCGTAGCGACATTGTTAGATGTGACCTAGAGGCTAGGAGGTGGTGGTGGAACTGTCGCTCAGATATCATGTGGAGAAAAATAGAGGACCACTGAAATGAATTTTATTCAAGGGATAAGGATTGTAATATGGCATAAACCCTAAAGCCCTATAGATGGAAAATAGATATATTTTGTCAATCGGACTCCTAAACAAATAAGGCATTCAAAATAGAAAATGCAGACTTGGAAAGGTTGGTGGACAAAATCGGTTCAATAATAACTAACGTTAATACCTATTATACATCACTTCTTGTCTAGGCATCAAAAGCTCAAAGCATTCACCAACTTCTGACACTACATATCTTATAACTGAAGCAGGGACAGGCAATTGTCAAAACATAGGGTCAGTTACTAGGCTAAACTGAACATGTATACAATTTTGTGACCATTTTATATATTATTATCTGTGGATGGATCCAAACAAGTATGATCTTATGTTAGGGATGAAAAACTTAACAAGATGTTTATAATACCTTCTCATTCTATCATCCAAGTTGACATCGTCATAGTAAAAACTAAAAGGGGAATTGGACAATAATGGACTACTGGTAATAACTTATCAATAATTCATTAACTCATTTTGAGAAATAATAACAAAGAAGTGCAGCTCTTACTGCAACAGCAGGAGCCCGTCCAAGACCAGCTGTACAATGTATATATGTAATACCACCATTCTGTTTTACCGCATGGTGTAATTCACTGACTACAGTTGGGAGCCTCATCCTCAAATCAAATGCATCAAAATCTCTGCCAAATACACATCAGCATGAATATAAGTTGTGAAAGTGTGAGTTACATTGCATGCCTATCCAAGGGCACAAACCACGTGCAGTGGCCAGAGAGCAGCTAATACTGAACAAATTTCATCCAGCATTTTAACAGGGAAAAAGTATTAGCAAAGTGAAGTTTCTGAGTTCGATAGATCCCTCTCGGTTTTTTCTTAAAAGACTACAAATTGCATTTGAAGATATATGTCATGAATCAATACACAAGGAAATCCCATAAACTAGCATGAGGTTAACTTTTTCTCAGGAAAATATGATGGACAATGAGAATATCATGAACATAACTGCAGAATATAATTTACTGACATATAACAGTAGATCTTGAGAAAGTCAGTTGGACAATGAGAAAAACTGGAAGGATCACCTCCATTTCCAGTGGCTAAAGATACAGTCTTAAAAAACAGACTGGAAAACCAAAGTGCCGATTGCAAAGTAGACATGCAGATCCTAAATCGATTTGCAATAAGCAGTGCAGCTGGACTAATGATTCATGTTGCATGAATATATGACAATCACGCTATTTCTCAAGCATATTTCTAAAGAAAATAGATAGCTGCAAGTTTTAGACATAGATCAGAACAAATACCAGAGCACATTGTCGATGCAGAATGATAAAGGACAAAGTCAACGCAGCATGATAGCATCTAGTTTGGAAAGCATTTATGTTTATGGCGAATTATCTTTTTCGAACGGTTCTTATATTAGTAATATGTGATTTATTTGAAAATATGATAGACCATGCATGATATTTCATGAGGAAAGCGTGTGGCGATTGGTCACCTAATTTCAGCACGATAATGCTTGATGTCTTTGCATTTCATGGCATATTTTTGTATAGCACTAATATTGACATCAAAATATCTACAAGATGTCATCAAGAATAACAAGAAAAGCTCATAAACAAATTATGATTAGCAATTTGAAATGCATCCATAAAACACTTGTTTTACATATATTGTGGTAATTTCTAAATTCAAAAACCATCATCAAGGATACTCGAGATCTGAATCTTGTTGCAAGCAAAAAATGGTCTTCACTCCTACCTCTCGAAGTTTATCAACATCTGCAGGATTCTGTGAATTGAAAATATTGAAAAAGGTTTCAACATAAATCCACATTTCAGGGCTTTTATGAAAGAACTTTACCTGTAGGCAGGATCCAACAATTAGGTCAGGAAGAATGAAATTGTAATTCATGCCAAGTTCATGCCTATATGTCAAAACTGCATCCCAGTAATGAAGACATACTCAGGATTTTTAAGCAGGCAAATAAAAAAGGTGCATCCAGATTAGCTCTACCCAATGGTGTGATGCATGATAAATAGGCAAGGTTCTTCAGTACCGAATCATATTTACTTACCAGCACCCATTGCTTGTGTCATATTATGACTATATGTTTCTGATTTTCGCTCCCCATCTTCAATTTTGCTCATTTCGTTCTCAGGGCTTGAAATGGAATCCGAGGACACCTGAGTGACAAGAATAATTTTTAGCATGAGAGATGACATATTGAACACCAATTACCTCCAAGATCGAGCAATTCTACAGTTGTATTGAAAGTAACAGTAAAATGTCGATGAAAATAATTTCGAGATGATATTTGCATGAAATTTTTCCTAACGGTTTCCAATTTTTCGTTTCTGATTTTTGTATTAGATCATGTTAGACATATAGTTTATTAGTGTACGTTTTATGATAATTTGTTTATATACTGCACCTATAATTAGTAAAAGAATAGAGCGAATGGGATCATGATTACGATCATTTGATCCCTTTTCTCCTTGTTCAGTTTCGATTCTATATATCCTTCAGTCTCTTTTCTTCTTTTTGAGTTCTATCTCGATCTCACTTGTATATCTGCCCAATGGATGATTGAAATCTCAACAATAAATCCCATCAATCAGTGTATGCACCCCAATGATAATCACTCTAGAAACCTTTGAACTCGCAAGTGAAAAATAGAGGAGGTTTTCACTTGCAATTCAGGCTGTATTTCCGAAGAATTTTAGCACATCAATAGGTTTGGAGGATACATATGTAAGCTTTTCTTCTTAAGAGGTTTTCCATGATTTTTCTGCTTGGAGGCATTCAATTAAAGCATATTTTCATCATCATGACTTTAACTCTGATGAAACTAGAGTCTGATTCGCTGCAATTTACCTGGAAGGACAGGCTGACTGTTATTAGTTACTGTGTACAATCCAATTCATCATTATTGGATAGAAATCAATTACTTCTGGAAACTCATCCTTTACTTCACGATTCTAATTCCAAGAACAATGTGTGTTATCATCTTGTTCATCTAAAAGTATCTTGTGTTGAATTGCAATTTTCGATGAACTTAATTGTCAATGCATTATACTAGTAAATGAAATTTGGTGTGCATCCCTTAACTTGTGTCCCTATATACACATTTTTTTAAACTCGTAAGCCTGATATATTGCGGTTCAGGTAACCTCTTTCATTGATTTGAAAAGATGTATACATGAAGTTCATAGCATGGCGTATATAGCCTTCACTAAGAGTGGCCAACGTGGCTTTGAACCAAGCATGTGGCTACATGGCCTTGAAAAAGAAAACTAAGTATAGGCTGTATAGCTATGGCCACACGGCTTTGAAAAAAGAAAGCTAAATGAAAGTGAAGACTAAAAACTCCTTGCAATTTCCAAGAGTCTTAGAAAGGAAAATCCATTTAACTTGAGTGCATTCTCAAACCACCTCATATGCTTCTTGTCTCAATAAATTGTCATATACTTTTTGTCTCAATAAGTTATTTGAGATCCAATTTTTTGCAGATAAGGAGGGCTTGTTTTATATCCCTTTTGTTAGCTTTTTCTTAAAATCCATCACTTCTTTTTTCTGTCCAAGCTCCCACTTAAATTCCTCGTTATACTTCATCTTGATATCCTCGTTCTTTTTTTGAAATAAAAAAGCTGTGCATCAAGAAAACGCCCTCCCAAAAACTTGTACATATCAACAAAATCAAAGCATAAGATTAAAAGGAACAAGAATCCCGAAGGCTCTTGGCATGTTGTAACAACTTCTCCATTTACATTCTCTCACCACAGAAAATGACCCCATTCTGTGGCATCCATAGGGACTAGAGAACAGTTGTCGTCTAGACCTTGTCAGAGCAAGACCCGTTCCCTAATATGTCAATGGACTCCCAAAAAACAGCCGAGTTTGATCCACCACCGAGCCAATATAATTTTATGCACACACACATCCCTCAAAACAATGCATTCAAAGAATAGATGCTCAATGTCCTCTACTACCGTAAAGAACCATCAGCATGCCCCCTTAGTGTTCGGGAAGAATATGACCCTAGGCTCGCTATCAGCAACTAGTCCCTCCTCAAAAGCCAAGTGAAGATCCGAACTCACAACACCACCTTTCACTTCCAAATCTGCTTGAATTGTTCTGATGGTATCCTAGGGTCGAAGACTATCTCTACATAAAAATCCATGTAAGACTTTTGAAACGTGTGGACCTTATTCATTAGATAACTAAGTTGCTTATTGCATATCTTCAACGCCTCTATGTCTTAGGAAGTATGGTCCTTTACATTGAAGTCCTTGGTGTCTTCCTTATTCTTTCAAAGTATAGAAAATGCCCCCCTTCCATTCTTGGGTACTTTCCCATATTAGGAAGATTACTACCTATCTTACAAAAGTTCAAACTTTTCTAACAATTCACAAAAAATTGATCTTGTAAGTTCATGGGATCGCAATAACATTAGAGGGAGGGTGAATAGTGTATTGAAGGCAGTTTGAAATCTTTTATGGAAATACTAACATTAATTAACCAAGCCAATATGCACACTACACAAGATGTTAAAGTCGAAAGACAAATCACGACCTGAGTCGCTTGACTTAGGATTTATGGTTAGCCGAGCCAACCAACTACTTCACTATAAGCGTGAGATATTTTCATGGATATCCAAACCGTTTACAAAGCATATTGTTTTCACAACTTTGGATCAAACACCGAAGTCAACATTACAAATCAGACACTACAACAACTGTAGAGGATCAAAAACTAAAAGAACTTAGAAAGAGATGTTATGAGACGAAACAAAATATTTTGCAATAACTTTTTCTTTTCCAATATCACAGATAATTCTCGATATAGGCACATTGATATTTTGAATAAGCAGCAAGAATAATTGCATAGATATACTTCAAATATAAGCATGTGTTATTATATAACACAAAATACATGTGAATAAGCAAATAATATCATAGAATAAATATCACTAGAGCAACCGCATACCGAAAGAGTTCTGACACTTATCAGAGAAACTTGAAGACTAGGAGGCAATCGAGTGTTGCTTGCTCGATAGCTCTTGCACGGAACCATCCACAAAATAAGTTCTCCTCAATAATGCCAAAGAACTGGAAGAACGAGAGAGAGAGAGAGAGAGAATTGTATAATATCACTAAGAGAGAATTTCTTAAAGAATGAAAGTGATTGCTTTGAGAATTGTGCCTCCCAACAAGAGTATGAGGTCCCTTTTTAGGGGTGGAAAGGGATAGAACCATTGGAAACTGAATAGGAAAGGAATGGGTAAAGATTTACAAATATGATCAATCATGTAACTGATTTATCAATCAGATAAAAAATGATCGATTAGGTCAAGGTGTTGGTTGATCATTTAATGACGGTTGGAGTGTATGAAAGTTAAATTGTGATCGAATAACAAGTAGGTTAGTACATCACAGTATGGTCGATCAGTAGAAACAGTTGATCGATCAATATGAAATGTTTATCTATCAAAGTTGAGTTCATTGACCTGTCGTGATTCGAAAAATTGAGGGTAAGCTGAGATACAAACTTTCACAAAAATACAATGTAAATAATGCATTAGGAACTTTAAAACATGTTAGAGTGCGCATTGTAGAGACATATATTATGTTATTTTGTACGGTTTCATATTTTTCCTTTTCTTTTAGACTCTTGATGTAATTTACCCATAGGCTACTCTCTTGTATAAGAGAGCCTAGAGAGTATGGAATAAACAACTCTCTTATTTTTCCCAACATGGTATCAGAGCCACGGTCCTAGACCAGAGTTCTCGAACCAAACCCTAACCCTAGCCCCCACCTCCAAGCCCTCCGCGCGTCGCCGCCTCAGCATCCCGCATGACCTACACGCACGCTGCTCAACTTCCACGCGCGTCACCCAGGTCCTCCCCTTACGGCCTTGCACAGCCTCGCGCGCCGCTCACCACGCGGCCCTGCGCGTCGCCTACGCCCTTCTCGCGCCTCCTCCTGTGCGCGTTGCCTAGGCACCGTGCCGCCTTCTGTGCGCATACGGCCCCAGTTCCTGTGAGTATGCAGCCCTAGTTCCGCGCACGCGTGCGCATACACCAAGGGTTGTGCAGTACTACCAAGCGCATCCCGACCCTCCTAGGACTTGCAAGCAGTCCCATATCCTAGGGTTTGCCTAACCCTAGAGTACCTTCGTGATAGAGGAGACTCTCGCTCGTGTTTCCAAGTTTATGGGTTTGGTTGCTTGAATCTACACATGCAACTAAACCCGTGAATCTCCGTGTAGACGATCACATCTTCAGTCTACTACCCTAGTCTTCTATTATCATCATGTCAGAAAGCAAGGCAGATATCCCATCTACAGGCGCCTTGAGAGGTCCAGTGCCTATTGTGAAGATGGATGGGTCAAATTACGAACCGTGGGCAATGCAATTCATGAGTATGACGAAGTCGACCGTTAATAAGCACATTCTTACTGAGGAAGAGCCTGCTGAGAAGACTGGGGTCAACGCCCCATGGGAGGCAGATGATGCATATGCCAAGGTTTGGCTTTCAGGAACTCTAGCAATTGAGATTGCCAACGATATTCTCCATCATCCCACTGCAAAAGCAATGTGGGATATTCGGGTTGCTACATATTCACAGGCAAAGAATGAGACGAAGATTCTGCAACTACAGCATGACATCTTCACAATCAAACAGAATGGTTGGTCGTTACACTCATTATACACATCTTTACGTGGAATGTTCGAGAAGCTCTAAGCTTCATGCCTCTCACAGCTACTCCTGAGCAACAGAAGACGTACCGGAATGCCACTATGGTTGGTGTATTCCTGACAGCCCTTGATCCAGAGTACGAGGCAGCAGGTTCTCATATCTTAACAGATTCCACTATTCCTCCGATGGAGGAAGCATTTCACAGACTGAGCTGTATTACTGTCCCTTCATCTACTGTCAATCAGATTGCATCTGCTATGGAACCTTCTCAAGGTCGTAGGGGTCATCATCAGTTTCGTGGTCGTGGACCACGAGGCAGGAGAGGTCGTGTTCGGCCATCATGCACCTTCTGCTACCGTTCTGGACATACAGAAGACACATGCTATTCCAATCATGGATTTCCTGCATCTGCACGTGTAGCTGAACAGATTGAACCTCCATCTGCTTCATCTTTGAATCGACGCTTTGCTGACCATGTAGCTCGTCTAAGGGGTATTATTCCTCCATCCAATCCCGTTGCACCAACAACTGCCTCCGAGAGTCATTCCGACATTGTTGCTTCTGCCTCAACCAGTACTTCAGGTAGCACTTATGCATTCACTATCAGTAGTGGATCTGATACTTTAGAGTGGGTTATGGACTCTAGTACCACACATCATCTGCGTGGTGATCAAGATCTACTTACAACCTACTGACATATTCCTCCAAGCCATACTGTGGTTATCGCTAATGCACACACTCCCCGATTACTGGTCAGGGGGAGATTAGCCTGACATCTTCTATGCATCTCAAGAACGTGCTGCATGCACCTGACGTTTCTATGAATTTATTGTCCATTAGTCAACTTACAAAGGAATTACAATGTCGAGCAATTTTTTATCCATCTTCTCTTATTTTTCAGGACATCCGTACGGGCAACGTGATTGGACGTGGCTATGAGTAGGGCGGCCTATATCGTCTCAGTCGAACCCCTTATGCCGGAGTTTCCTCTCTTCCTGCTGGATCTATCTCTCCCCTCCTGTGGCACTTGCGCTTTGGCCATCTACCGCTTCAGAAATTGTGTCGTGTGTTACCCCGGGTTTCACCTCACATGCCCATCCAGTGTGAGGCTAGTCGGTTGGGAAAGCATCATTGGTCTATCTTTCCCAGTCATCAGAGTCGGAGCAGTATCTCCAAGTTTGAGTTGTTTCATGTCGACATCTGGGGTCCTAGTCGTATTCCTGATCATCAGGGACACAGATTTTATATGGTTATTGTGGATGATTTTTCTCGTGTCTTGGGTCTTTTTGTTAAAGAATAAATCTGAAGCTGGGAATAATAAATTTCATCAATGAAGTTCGTAATGTTTTTTATGCATCTGTTAGGATTGTGAGAAGTGATAATGCCTTGGAATTTTGTACCCAGAATCTATCCAACTATTTCTCCACACAAGGGATTATCCACCAAACATCTTTTTTTTTTAAGCCCAAAAAAAGGGGGGATACATTCAGCGGTGTTCACCCCAATATATTAAGAAACAAAAAGGTTGTACAGAAAAAAGAAAAAACTTTACAAAGAGGCAAAAAAGCCTTCAACAAGGCAAAGGAAGAAGCAAGTATTAACCGCCTCCCCAATCCTCCACCAATCTTGCACCACGGATAAGCACGTTCTCCTTGTAAAATCGCTGGTTAGAGAAGATAGCCTCATTCCGCCCCAGCCATATCGACCGCAATCTCGCCACCAGAATTAACAAATCTCTTGCACCTCTACTCCTGTTAAGAAACAACAAGTCACAGAAAGCCACCATCTCATTCGTTCTCACCCAATTCACAAGCGGATCGTCCCACACCCCCCTCACCGTAGGGCATTCGAAGAACAGGTGGTCAAGAGTTTCCTTCCCCAAATTGCACAGCACGCAAAGGTTGGAAACATTCGGCAGGAACCTAGAGCATCAGTCTCTCGTCAAAAGCCTCCTCCTACGGAAGAGCCATAAGAAGAAGCCAATGCGCAGAGGTAATTTTAGTTCCTAGAAAAAATCGCAATCCCGGACCAGGAGGTCAGATCGCACGGGCGGCGCGAATGCCAACGCCCCATAGGCCTTACGCGTCGAGAATAAGCCGTCCCTCCAGACCCAATGGTCCCGCCCAGCGGAAGGCCCATTAGCACCACCGAGGATGTCAAGCAGGGACATAAAGTCACCAAGCCTCTGCTCCGAGAAGTTCGCCCCGAATCGCGGGCACCAACACCCATTCTCCCAGCAAGAGGCAACAGACGCATCCTTATCATCAGCCAACGCAAACAACCTCGGGAACCGAACACTCAAGGGATCCCCACCCAGCCAATAGTCCTTCCAGAATAAGAATGATTCTCCATTCCCCAGCACCGGCTTGAAGCACGCTTGATATCTCACGAAGACCTCCTGCACACCATGTCAGAAAGGAGTTCGAGCACCTACCAACCCCACCCTCTCCACCCCTGCCCTATCCGTCCCATGGATCGCCCGCAACACTTCAATAAAGAAATTTCCACCCTGACCCCAGACCCTACTCACCCACTTGAGGAAGAAAGCGTCATTAACAAGCTCCAGCCGCCTTACACCCAATCCCCCCCTCGAGCTTCCCCCGGGTTACCTCTTCCCATGCCACAAGGTGGAAACCACCCCCCGATTCACCATTTTTCCCCACAGAAATCTACGCATACAAGCATCCAACCTCCTACGAACCCCAACCGGCAACCGACGACTCGCCAAGAAGAACACCGGGATAGAGGAGAGAACAGCCTTGAGAAGAACATGCCTCCCACCCTTGGAGAGAAGCGTCGCACGCCAACCCACCAGACGCGCCTCCACCCTCTCGACAATCGGGATCCAATCCCTAGCTCTATCCCTCCCAATAACCAACAGAAGACCAAGGAACACCAAAGGAAGCTCGCTCGGGGTAGACCCCAGGATCCGACCACACTCAAGCGCCATCTCATCTGACATACGAAAGGGAATAACCTTACTTGGTCCCATTCATAAACAGCCACGACATCTCGCTAAATAAATCAAGGGTCGCCGCCATACCAGCAACCTCAGGAGGGCCGCCCTCAATGAAGCAAATGGTGTCATCAGCGAATTGAAGCAAGGGCACAGAGAGGCCTCCTTTGGAATAGCCCTTCGTCGGTCCAGCCTTGATGATCCTATCAGCCATACGAGCCAGAACGTCCGCAGCCACGACAAAGAGGAGAGGGGCCAGGGGGCACCCCTGGTGCAGCCCCCGCCTAGGCTGGAAGAATCCCCCCTCAAAACCACCATTAACCAACACCGAAAAGGACACCGTGGTCACACAGCGCCTCATCCAAGAAATCCAAAGCTCAGGGAACCCCCGCCTCCTGAGAACCGACCCTAAGAAGCTCTAATCAAGGCTATCATAAGCTTTAGCAAAATCTATCTTCCAAAGCACACCTTGCCTCCCCGAGTTCCTCCAATCGGCCACCATCTCTGAAGCCACCGCAATACAATTGGATATTTGCCTGTCCCGAATAAAAGCGGCCTGGATTGGAGAAACAATCGAATCAAGTACTGAGCAAGCCTTCTAGCCAACACCTTAGCCACAATTAAGTATATGGCATTAGACATCGAGATGGGACGGAAGTCCCCAATATCCTCCGCCACAGGCGACTTCGGAATCAGTAACAATATGGCCCTGTTGATTCGATCGAATCCCGCATTCCCGGTACAGAACTCGAAAACCACCTCAAAAACATCCTCGCCCACCACCTCCCAAAAATCACGATAGACTGCAACAGAGAACCCTTCAGGCCCCGGGGATCCATCATCATTTAGCTCCCACACAGCAGCCTTGGTTTCTTCCAAGGATATCGGCCTAGTCAATATCACGCAGTCCTCCTCCGAAACAGTTGGAGCCCCAAGCCCCAGCCACCTCCAAGTTCTCTGGGGGCGTCCCGCCATGAAGCCCCTGATGTGCTCCACAATTGCACGCCCTATCTGTTTGTCCCCCTCAAACCTCGCTCCACCAAAGGAGATAGACCGCAACATATTGTTACGCCTCCTACCACTAGCCACACGGTGAAAGAAAGCCGTGTTCGCGTCACCATCTTTGAGCCACTCTCGATCGTTGCCGCCATTCAGTAGAACGCTTCTTGTCCTCCTCCATAACACGCTTCTGCGCACTTGACCGCACACGGAGCTCATCAGGCGTCAGCTCCCGATCGCTCTCCAACACATCGAGCTCCGCAATAACATCCTCCGCCTCAGCCCTAACCGCCACCCTCGCCGATCTTGAATCCCTTTTGAACAGAGCCAACCTCTTCCGCAAGGATATAAGTTTCTGACATAGCCTGGCAGCCGCCGAGCCCATAAAGCATGATTGAGCCCAATGCTCCGAAACAACCTCCTTGAAGCACGCCTCCTACAGCCAACACCTCTCGTATCTAAATAGACCCCTCGCCAAAGGGGGCCTCGCCATAGTCCCAAAGAATTGGCGAATGGTCCGACAAGGATCTGGGTCTAGAAGAAATCGAGCAACAAGGGAACAATTCCATCATCCTCCCATAAGCCAAAAAGCGATCAAACCTAGAGCGAGAATTATTGTTCCTCAAGGAGTAAATAATATCCCTTACCACCAGGCTTTCCAAAGCCAAAGAGCACAGCTCGCATCACGCAAATCATCCCAAAGCTCACGCCTCTTAATGTGACAGCGAGGCCCGTAAATGCAGGAGAAGGCGAAAGGCGAGGCAGACGAGCCCCTCACCAGCACAACCGAGATCATATGCCTTCTCAGAAGGCACGAACTGAAAGAAAACGCCACGGATCTCTACGCAATAAACAAGCCTCCCGCAACCCCATCCGCATCCAACGATCTAAACTCATCCACTGCACCCGCACCAAAGGATCGCCAAAGAGCATCGTCAATCCCCCTCAGCTTCGACTCCTAAATAAGAGCAATATCACATCCCCATTCAGTTAATCTGGAACCCAACGCCCTTCTCTTATCAGCCTCCCCAAGCCCCCTCACATTCCAGGAAAGGACTTTCATTAAGACAAATGTCGACGCCCCCAATAGGGCAGAGACCTGCCGCCTCCGCCACAGCATCTCTCAAAGTTGCACAGGATTGGAGTCGCGAGGACCCCGCCCTCGATCTGCTCCTCCTTCGATATCTTTTCCCCGACCGCTTGTCAGGAAGGCTCCCCAGATCGCCAGCAGCGTCCACAGCCAAGTTAATCCCCGCAGAGCTCGGAGAGGCGTCAAGAGACGAGCCATCATTGTCGACCAACATAGGGGCCAGAAAAGACACGCTGCTCGCACCCACCACCTTGCTCGAGTCTCCACCCAAGAAATCAGGCGACGCCAAAAAATGTTGATTGCAGTCAGAGCGGTGAATCACATCCAAGACAGAGCCAGCCTCGTTTGAGTGGGAACAGAAAGCTGAAGTCGGGTCCAAGACCGAGAACGCCACCGACCCACGGGTTACTTCCGCACCAGTCCAAGATCCGATATCCTGAAACCCGCAACCGTCCATCGCAGAGTGACCCGACAACTGACCCGAGTACCGAATACGAAGCGCACGGTCCACCTTCCACTTACGAGAGCCGAAGAGGGAATCAATCTCGGCTACCACCCCCTCAGACAAACCGTCCCTTATCGATAAGTTGCACGATGCCCGAGAGAAACCCCCGAAGGGGTGCAGGCAATCCAACAAAGGGGGCGACACTTCGGAGGAATCCCCATGCAACGCCACCTGTCCACCAGAAGTCGAGGCGACTTCACCAACCGACGGGATCTTCGTCCTCGCAGGCCCGGCCACCGGATGAAGCGCCACCCGCGGCGGCACCGGAGGCTCCAAGAACGACAGCTCCACCGGGAAGCGGAACCGACCAACCTTCAGCGACTCGAAGAAGACCTTGCCCAGAGCTTCGTCAAGGAGGCTCCTGCTACACTTCAACAGAACCCTTGTGATCCTCCAGTCCGAACCAGGCTTGAAACCATCCTCCACGACCGCCAGAACCTCCCCCCAATGCCGAAGAGCCTTGGCCAGTCCATGAATCTTCCGAGAGAGGAATGGAACCCCTCGCACCTCCACAATACAAACTTCAACGTTCGAGCAATCTCCATCATAAAACCGCAAAGGCCTCCACAGGACGTCTTCAGTAGCACCATGCGAAATCAGCCTTTCCCGCTGCTCCGAGGAGAGGCCACGAACACAGCAACGGGATTCATTCAAGACAACAGCGTCCCCAACGAAGAGAGGACCCAAGAACCCATGCAAGCGAGAAACGGCATCGCTCCATGCAATCCCTTTACGCAAGCCAATCCCCAAAACCGCCCCGCCAAAACCGACACCCTTCACAACCTTCCCATGCAAGGCACCCTCGTCGGGCCTCCCCCTCCCATGCAGAACCCCAGCAGAATGGTCGAACCACCCAACCTCCCTCAACTTCACAGGCCCAGCAGGCAACTGGGACCCCACCACGACCTGCGCAAAAGATCGCATCCCCACCCCTACAACAGGTGCCGACCACAGCGACGCAGCTCCCCTCCCCCCCTTCGGTTGGCCGGAAGATCTTCCTTGCGATATGAAGAGGCGCCCCTACCAAACCCGAACCAGCAGGAATCCCTTCTGTGACCAATTCTTCCACACCCAAAGCACCTCGCAGGGAGCCCGCAATCCGACACTACATGCCCTCGCTCGCCACATCGAAAGCACCGCTTACCAGGCTTCCTGTGAGAAACAAGTACCCAATCTTCACGCCCACCTTCACGACCCTTCGCTCCGATGACAACCTCCGCGCTTCGCCGCTGCACCGCCTTACCTTTGACAGCGACCCAACCCGCACGACTACCTTCCGCCGCGCTAGCCGAGCTCTCCATTCAAAAACGATGAGACTCGGACCCTTGCCCCGCAGACTCCTTCGGTCTCCAAGTCGCCCTCATAATCCTCGTCGCGTTCGATGTCCTCCTACCAGCACTTCCGGTCGTCCAGTCGCCCTCAGATGCTTCACCAGTCGCACTCGGTCTCCACCAGCGCTCCATCCACCAAACATCTAGTGCCTATACTTCCCAACAAAATGGAGTTGCAGAAAGGAAACATCGCCATTTACTTGATGTCACCAGGTCGTTCCTCATACAGAGTCATGCTGCTCATTCTTTCTGGGGTGAATCGGTCCTCACGACATGTTATTTTATTAATCGTATGTCGTCGTCTGTCCTAGGTGAGAAGATTCCTTTCTCCCTAGCGTTTCCGAAAAAGAATTGTTCTCCCTCACTCCACGCGTGTTTGGCTCGGTGGCCTTTGTTCACCAGTTGTCTCCAGGTATTAACAAGCTCTTTCCTAGGGCTGTCAAGTGTGTTTTTGTCGGGTACTCCAGAACACAAAAGGGGTACAAGTGTTATGATCCATTACGCTGGAAATATTTCGTTAGTGCTGATGTTACCTTTTTCGAGTCTGTGATGTACTTCTCTTCCACAAGTGACTTAGTTGGTATCTTCAGGCACTATTGAAGCTATATACATGCCACCACCATCACCTCCACCACTACCAACATCTCCTACACCTCCTGTTACAGTTCATGTTCCCTCATTGCCACTCCACTATATCCGTCAGCCTGCTTCTGCTCATGGTCACCGCTCATCATCTAGCTCGCATGAGGTATGTTCTAAGAATAATCAATATTGATGGATTTAATGATTTACATGAGCAGGATGTGTTACAGAGGCCAGATGAGGATGCAGGTGATTTATATCTACCTATTTCGATTCGGAAATAGAAGCGCGGTTGCACGTCATATCCTATAGCATCCACCGTCTCTTTTGATCGTTTATCTGGGGACTTCAGGAGCTTTGTCATTGCACTATCAGCGGTGGATATTCCACGGAATTACCAAGATGCATTGAAGGACAGCAGATGGCGTCTAACCATGGAGGAAGAGATGGCTGCCCTTCAGTCAAGAGGTACTTGGAGCCTTGTCCCCGCACCTACTGATGTGTCTGCAGTGAGCTGCAAGTGGGTCTTCACAGTTAAACAGAATGCAAATGGTAGCATTGACTGATCCAAGGCATGCCTGGTTGCTCGTGGATTTACACAGACCTATGGGGTGGATTATCTTGATATATTCTCGTCGATTGCTTACCATTCCACCCTAAGGATCCTTCTTTCTGTTGCGATTACCCGTGATTTCCCACTATTCCAATTAGATGTGAAGAATGCATTTTTATATGGTGACTTGCAGGAGGAAGTCTACATGCAACAGCCACCTGGTTTTGCTGTTGAGGGGGAGTACTCTAAGGTGTATAGACTTCATAAGGCCATCTATGGCCTTAAGCAGAGCCCCAGAGCTTGGTTCCAGAAGCTCTCAAACTTGTTTGAAAAATAGGGGTACAAATGTTCTAATGCAGATCATTCCCTGTTCATAGAGAAGACATCCAGAGGTATCATTGCAATCATGGTGTATGTAGATGATATCTTGATTATAGGTTATGACAGACAAGGAATTCAAAGGGCGAAAGTAATGTTGGGTCGTGAATTTGTCACCAAAGATCTTGGAGTACTTAGATACTTTCTGGGACTAGAGTTCGCCAGAAATGCTCATGGATTGGTAATGACCCAGAGGAAATATGTCGCTGACCTGTTGAATGAAACAGGAATGCTTGGTAGTCGACCTACCACTACACCCATGGATCCGAGTATGAAATTATATGATGATGACACTGATGAGGTAGCTAGAAGAAGATACAGAGAACTGATGGGCAAACTTCTCTATGTTACCATTACCAGACCCGATCTCTTTTTTAATGTTAGTCGGGTGAGCCAGTTCATGTAGCAACCACATCAGGTACATATGGATGCTATACATATGATACTCAGGTATCTTAAGTCATCTCAAGGTGTTGGTCTGTTGTTCAAGAAAGACAAGGAGATTACTATTTCAGCATGTGCAGATGCAGATTACGAAGGGATGCCCCAAGGATAGGAAGTCCACCACTGGATTTGTTGTATATGTCGGAAATTATCTGGTCCCATGGAGAAGCAAGAAGCAAACGGCTGTAGCCAGATCCAGTGCTGAGTCAGAATATAGGGCTATAGCCCACATCGGTACGAAAAAGATGTGGGTGAAAGCTGTTCTTACATATCTATATATTGAAGTCCCACTTCCTATGGCTCTGGAATGTGACAAGCGCATAATTTCGACATTTATTACAAATAATCCAGCATTTCATGAAAGAACCAAGCGCATTGAGGTTGATTGTCGCTTCATACGAGATATGATTCAGAAGGGGTTTATTTCTACATCCCATGTTAGCTCAGGGGACCAGACTGCAGATATTTTTACCAAGGTATTACTTAGAGGGCCATTCCAGAAGTGATCGTCCAAGCTGAGCATGATCGACATCTATGTTCCACCTTGAGGGGAGTGTAGAGATATATATTATGCTATTTTGTACCGTTTCATATTTTTCCTTTTCTTTTAGACTCTTGATGTAATTTACCCATAGGCTACTCTTCTATATAAGAGAGCCTAGGACGTATGGAATAAACAACTCTTTTATTTTTCCCAACACGCATCATATGTATAGATGGGTAATTGGAACCTACCAGGATCTAATTACCACATCCACAGGTTTAGTCCCACATCTACAGTGAGTGGGACTTGATCTTACTGGTGGGGCTATATAAGAAGCCCCACACGACCTGTAACAAATGAGAAAAAGCAATATACATATACGACCCTTGAGTGGCCTTCTCATGTGGGTTCATCTCGCTTCTCACGAAGTAGGGTTCCAGGTAAAATCATGGTGCTCTTCCACTGTTTTTTTATTCTTTATCCCTGATATGCTTCCGCGCTACCATTTTCTACATGGTATCAAAGTGGGTTTGATTCTCGTGGATTTATTTTATGTTTGTGATTTATTCGAGATTTGAGATTCAGTTCTAGTGGTAGTACAGTGTGTCTACCACACAAAAGACCAGGGTTCAAATCCCACTCTTGCAGTGGTTGCGTTAGGTAGTCGACGGCCAGCATAAAAAAATAGTCGAATATTTCAACATGGATTTGAGCAAGAATCCATGTAGCCGACCCTACTTGTAGTGGGAGAAGGCTCAGTACATTTTTTTTAGATTCAGTTCTAGGATTTTTTTTGAAATCCTAATTCTCGATTGCCATCGACAACGCATTTCTGCTGTTCAATTATGAATATTCCTGAAGATTTATTGTTGAAGATTCGGTTTAATTATTAAAGCGGTTCTAGGGTTTCTGAAACCCTAATTGTGCATAGTTTTGAAGATCAAGTGGCGTATTCAAGTTCTATCTTGGATGTCATCTTCAAGCATCCAGGCATTAATCTTCGCAACAAATGGTACTTATGGTTCCTGTCATGGAACCCTAATCTCACCACAACTGCTATGATCTCCGACAACGCATAATCTATTCTCACCTCGCATAGGAAGATCTGTTCTCACCCCCATCTCAGGCTACTGCCACTTCCATCGAATCATCATCGGCATCATTAGCACAATTATTAACTCAAGTTTAGCATCAAGCACAGGCAGCCCTCGATGATTTCATGCAAAGAAAAAAAACAAACAAACATCATCGCTCGGAGACACAGAGCCCACTAAAGGCAGAGTTTCTCCAACCTAGTGCCCTTGAAGTGCAGAAGCAGCATAAAGGTGTTACCATCTTCAATCACAATAGAAAAAGTGCCTCGTTGGTGTCCCTTCTCCACCTAGTGATCCCTTCCGAGCGGCAACGCTCAAACCCTCCAACAAGTACTCCAGTTTCTCAGCGGCAACACCCTCAAGCCCCATCCCAGCATACAACGGTGCCACATCTCTGCTCCAGGAGGTGCCGTCGGCTACACCTCCTCATCCAGGCAGTCTCCAAGCGACAACAATGATGCGCGTAGACCCTAGCTCCACCATCCGATCATTGCAGGTCGCCTCCTATCCTCATATTTCCTCGTGTCCTATGGCAATGGGTTCTCCCATGAGGGAACCCTAGTCTTTGTGTGATAAGAAATAGGCTCGATTTACCCTTAATTTAAAAAGGGGTTGGTTCTTTGTTGCAATCATTTGGACCCAATTGCCCTGTTTGATGAATCGTGCCCAATTATTATTTTCATTCAAAATTTTGTATAACCCATAACAAGGCCATTTTCTGGAAGTAAAAAATTGGGAAAGGGTCCCAAAGAAAAGAGCCCCACTTTGGGCCATTATTTTAAATAAAGGAAAGTGATTTGGAAAAAAATGACAAAATAAAACAGGAAACAAAATGGAGAGATCGGCTTATGTGATTTTTTTGCTTCTTCTCGTCTTCCTATCTTCTCCCAACTTAGTCGATGTCATCTATTCCGACCAGTATAAGAGAAAGTGGAGTATAATGTAGAGTTCTATAGGGCAGATTGAGACTCTCCGGTTAAGATATCCAGATTCCGAATTCTACCATTCATATTCAGACTCTTCCGATCAGATTGGTTTAGAGTCTAAGTTCGAGACACTATGTGCGGGTGACCCAATTTCTTCGAGTTCTCCTAAGAGACTTTTTTCAGACTCCATTCTCCAGTTATCATGAACTCTACGAGATCCTTCGAGGTTCCCCACTTCAAGGTCCCTATGAGAGAGAGATCCATCTTCAGAGACTTATGTATGGATAAAGAGTGGCATTCTTTGTATAACCCTTCAGAGATGGAGCAATTGTCCACATGATGCGCATTCTTATACATGTTTGAATTTCACTGACTCCAATAGACACAGTACAGAGCACATCTTCTCCGACGAGAAGACATAGTCTGCTTCAGCCCTTCAGTTCCTCCTCACCAGCATGAAGCAACGTCCTCAGTAGACAGCCAATAGAGTTTGTGTTGAGTTGATATTGTCCGTAGTGTCATGTATTATGTGAGAAAGTGATTTTTTTCTATTTGTCCAAGTTGAGCATTGCATGCTCCAGCTTGAGAATGAGTATTAGAATATGTGTCACATGTTTAGATGGGTAATTAGATCCCTCCATGGTCCAACTACCACATCCACACATTTAGTCCCACATCTACTGTGGGTGGGACTTGGTCTTACTGGTGGGGTTATATAAGAAGCCCCACACCATCTGTAACATATTAGAGAAAGAAATATACATATACCGCCATTGAGATGCCTTCTCACGTGCTTTCATTCCGCTCCTTGTGAAGCAGGGTTCCACGTAAAATCTCAGTGTTATTTCCACTGTTCTTTATTCTTTATCATTGATATGCTTCCACACTATCATTTTCTACACTACAGAAAGACTTTTACGCTTCCGCAACTTGTCAATTGAAATCCTTATTTGAAAGCTTCTTTAGCAATATGTAGTTTTGCAAACATATTACACATGCGAGAGACTACGCTATGTTTGTGCCATCTTAAACAACGAACTAACAATCTCCATCCTTTTTAACGATGACAACTAATTCAAAATCTTTAAAGAGATGTAACAATGTAACCACAAACTTGCAAATAATCAAAACCATTTAAGTCAAGATTTTTAATAGCTCAATTTTAATTTCCCTCGTACTAAAAGAATCATAAAACCAATTTTAATTCTTCTCTTTGTAAAGTGTCCGAGGTTATTTTCGAAGCAAAATAAAACTTTTCATTTTTTAAAATTTCTCCCCCTTAATTCAACAATCATTAATTTACCAAGCTTTGGACTTTCTTCTCCCCTTTCGTTATCAACAAAAAGGTAAGTATGAGAAATAAATTCAAATTTCACTAAATAATCAATTAAACTATTACAAAAATGCTTTTAGCATACAAACTATGTTTCATTACATGCTTGGATACAAGAAACAAAGAACAACTGCAAGAAAGACTAAATAAAAGATGGAGAAAAGAAAGATCTAATCATTGGGATAGTAATCATCATCATTCGTACGGAGAGCCAGATGAGATCTCTTTTCCTGCTCTATGCAACAACGAGTCTCTAAATTGTAACTGTGCTCAGGAGATCCAGATTCAGTAGACTCAACTTTTTCTTCTTTTGGCTTAGGCATGACTATCATCTTCCTGCAGGAGCAAGATGAGCCAGGCACAAAAGGACGAGGTCAGGATTGTAGTAGAGTAGGAGGACATGCTCTACGTGCAGTGCAGCGTGTGGGAGGAGGTTGTCATGCAAGGGGTCTGGTCGGAGGAGGATCATAGCTACAGTCAGCCGATGAACCTCATATGCAAGTTTGCAGATAACCTCAAACCGGTCATTCACAAATTTGGGCATAATCATTAGCATAAATGGCTACATTCTGGTAATGGTCCATCATAGTGACTAACATATGACTGATCAAGTGCAACTCCAGAGAGTAGACATTAATCACATCACGTGGTGAAAACTGTAGAGATAGATATTATTATGTTATGTACCTGTTCGTTATTTCTCTATTTTCTCTGAAGTACTTTGTACTTTACCCTTAAGGTCTCTCCCCATATAAGAGAGCCTAGGGTTTCTCTGAATAATCAATCTTTAATTTTCTCCCAACATGGTATCAGAGCCCAAGCCCTAGGGCTCTCCACTTCCTGCCGCCTAACCCCACCTGTCGCCCACCCTCTTCTCGCCGCCACCGCCAACCCCAGCGTCGCCTGCCACCGCGCCTCTCTCGGCTCCTCCGCCACCAGCCCCTCTCGGCTCCAAGTCTTGCCGGTCCCCCTCCCGACGTGGTTGATCCAACTACTCGTTTGCTCTAGCGACACCGCTAGGGCGGTTTTCCTAGTGCCTTGAGCCTAGCCGTCTCTTCCTCACGGTGTATGCGTTTGGGTGCGTAACGTCTACATACGCGCTCGAATCCTATGTAGTTTGTGTAGACATCTGTCACTTTGTCTACAAACCCTAGTTCTTCTCCAGCGGCGATATGACAGAATCGAAGATTGATATGCCCTCCATAGGCGCATTCAAAGGTCCTGCGCCAATAGTCAAGATGGACGGGTCGAATTATGAGCTCTGGGCGATGCAGTTCATGAGCCTCATAAAGTCGAATGGTAAGAAGCACATTCTTACTGAAGATGAGCCAGCAGAGAAGACAGGGATATATGCCTCGTGGGAGGTCGATGACTCCTATGCAAAGGTCTGGTTGTCAGGTACATTGACGATGGAGATTGCCAACGATGTTCTTCATCAGCCCACAAGGCGATGTGGGATATCCTACCTGCTACATATTCGCAGGTACGAAATGAGACCAAGATGTTACAGCTGTAGCATGACATATTCACGATGAAGCAGAACGGCAGACCTCTTCACTCCTTATACACATCCCTGAGGGGGATGTTTGAGAAGTTATACAGTACTATCCCACTGACAGGGACTCCTGAACAACAGAAGACATTTCGGAATGCCACCATGGTGGGCGTCCTACTTGCGGCCCTTGATCCTGAATATGATGCCGCTCGTTCGCTGATCTTAGCCGATGCAGTTATTCCTCCAGTGGAGGATGTTTACAGGCGACTCAGTCGCCTTACAGTCTCCTTCAGTTCTTCTACTCCACCCCTATCGGCAATGGCAGTGTGGGAAAGGTGGTCCGTCTTCTGGTCGTGGACGTGGATGTGGACGTGGACCCCAGGGCAGGGGTGCTCTCTTTACTCAGCCATGTTCCTACTGTCACCGCACAGGACACTCGGAGGAGACATGCTACTCTAAGCATGGGTTCCCAGCATCAGCACGTGCAGCAGAACACTCTCAGCCCCAGTCGGCATCTACTGCAGAAAACGTTTTGCGGAACTTGTGGCACGTCTCCGCGATATTATGCCACAATCATCTGGCGATTCTTCTGGTGGACCTTCAGATGTTGCAGCTACAGCCTCCGCCAGTTCATCTGCTGCTGCTAGTACATCAGGTAGATCTATTACATTTACACCATCTCATGATATCTCTGATTGGATTATAGATTCGGGTGCCACACATCATCTCTGCCGAGATCGAGATAGACTTGAGTCCTACAGGGACATTCCTCACGGTCGCTCAATGCAGATAGCAGATGGTACTCATTCCCCCCTTGTTGGTCAGGGGGACGTCTTCTTATCCTCTACTATGCATCTACAAAATGTCCTATATGCTCCTGAGTTCTCAATGAATCTGTTATCTATTAGTCAGATTACGAAGGATTTGCATTGTCGTGCTATATTTGACCCGTCTTCTCTTATTTTTCAGGACATACTAACGGGCAGGGTGATTGGCTGTGGCTCTGAGCAGAATGATCTATATTGGCTGGTCCGGAATTCTTATGCTGGTGTCTCCTCTCATTAGGCCGGACCAGTTTCTCCGTACATCTGGCATCTACGTTTTGGTCACCTCCCGCTCTAGAAAATGCATCATCTTCTACCTCAGATCTCTCCCAGTTCGTCTTTTCGCTGTAAAGCATGCCAGTTGGGAAAGCATCATCGGTCGAGCTTTCCTAGTCGTCAGAGTCGGAGCAGTAGCTCCCCATTCGAGTTGTTTCATATAGATATATGGGATCCGAGTCGTGTACCCGATCATCAGGGGCACAGATTTTATCTACGTGTATCTTGGGTCTTTCTTTTAAAGAATAAATCTGAAGCAGGAGATGTGATCAAGAATTTGATTAATGAAGTGCAAAATGTGTTCTCTTGAATCTCTTCTACTGTCAAATATGTTCGTACAGATAATGCCCTAGAATTTTGCACTCGGTCCTTGTATCAATTTCTTTCATCAAAAGTCATTATTCACCAAACCACTTATTGACGAGCCGCAAAATCGGCCCTTTAATAGAGTGTTTTTAGCACTCGGAATCATCATCGTAGTAGTCGGGCCGATTTTGGTCATCAAAGAGACCATCACATTGATACATGTCAAATAAGAATGCGATGGTCATTAAATTTATTTTTACTTGGCAAGAAACCAAGGTCGAACTCAGGGACACGGGCCTTTCTCTAATTATCTGGATTTTCATTTATTTAACTACGTTTTGAGTTGGAGATCTATAGGTCAAAGTATGCGAGAAGACACAACAACAAGACAATGCATTGAAAAATAAACATGCATTTTTTATCCATTTTTATTATGCAAATAAATGCAGAGAAATGCAATGCAAATATGCCCAAAAATCAGGATAAATATGATGAGCAAATTAATAAACGTCAATTTCAGATTTATTTGAAGTATCAGAGCTGATCGACAAAGTGAACAAGGCATGAGTACATAATAAGAGCAACTTTAGCTAACATAATATTTCATTAAAATTCGGGTCTCTAAGATGAAAGATTAACCATGCCATTAAAAAGTTCATCGAACAAGCTCTCAAACAAAACTGAAATCAACTAAAACAGAGGTACGGTGCTCAAGATATGCAACAAGGAAAGCAAGGGCATAACTGAAAGAAAACATGAAAAGATAACTACAAAGCGGTCCCTGGAAAGGACTGAAATGCAATAAAATTAAAGTGCGGGACCTTCCCTGTAAATAATCCGTATGCGCGGGGACCTTTTTGCAATTTGAAGAAATTCGTGTGCATCTCTGCAATTTTCCCCAGATAAGCACATACCAGGCACGTGCTATCTAGGCTCAGAAGGAGGCTCGGGGTACGACGGAGGCTCGATGGAGCATTGGCTAGGCTCGGGGTATCTGAACCTCCAGGCCTTGTGACGATCAGGTTCGGTATAGTCTCAGGGATTGCCACGTGGTATCAGGACCTGGTCGTAATATGCGGAAGGTGCGAGGGCGCCGATTCAAAAAGTCCAGGACCCACATGCGTGAGGCACGTGAGCTCAGGCTCGGGCGGGGGCGAGGTTCGGCGCTGCTTCGGGTGGCCGTAGCAGGTGGCTCGGGCCACGTGGTGGCTCGAGGGCGCCTCGGGCGAGGCTCGGTCCCACCGAGCCTCCGCGCTCCGGGATGTCGTCGTGGCGCTTCCAGGGCCGTGGATCTCCGCCGTGGGGCGAGATCCAACGGTAGCTGCTCCTTCTTCGTCCTCGATGGTTGGCGGCGCTATCAGAGCTCCGGCGTGAGGCCTGGAGCTCCTCCACATCTTGCTGTGCTCGGTGAAGCTCGGGGAACGACGCTGAACGTCTGGCGATGCAGGTCCGAGGTCTGAGAAGACGCGGGGGTGCCTAGGATGCCCTGTCGACGCCTGATCGCCGGAGGCGGAGCTCTAGAACCTGGCTCCGCCCAAGGTCCGGCCATTGGTGTTGGTTGACCTGCAAGGGGGTTAAGGCGTGCGTGCGTGCGAGATGAGGTGGACGGAGGGCTCTTCTGGAGTGAAGAAGGCGAAGCCCTTAGTGGGTCCTCCTCCGCCTCCGGCGGAGGAGGAAGCTTGGGGTGAAGGAGGTCGCGACGGAGGAAGGGGGTGATCGGAATGGCTGGCGAAGTTGAAGGATGCGCGGTAGATCTAAAAAGGTGATCGGTGAAGGGCGAGGAAGAGTGGCGAGGCCTCATTAATTAAGGAAACTTAAGACGAAATGCAGAGGAAGAAGAAGAAGACTTACCGGAGGTTGGGCGGAGCGGGAGCCTGGGCTGGGCATCGGAGAAGATGCCCTGTCATCGCACGTCGAGGACGGCAACTCCTCGGAGCTCGAGCGGGGCTTTGAGCCTCCGCGACGCAGCGGACAGCTGCGGATCTCACCGGGGCATTTGGGGTCACCATAGCTCGATCCGAGCTCCTCCCCCTGTCACAGGGAGGAGATGGAGGGCTGGGCCTCAGCCCTCGGTTGGTGGATGCCGATGGCGGGTGGTGGGAGGGGCATATTTAAAGGTGGTGATGACGGAGCTGATGAGTGGAGTCGCGGGTTTCAAGGTCACGCATGGGTCGACTAGAAGTGGATCGAGTTTAGTGGAGATATGCGCGGGAATCATGGAGGAATGGAGAACGTAGTGGGACGGCTTGCGGGAGGAGAGGTGGTAAGGTGAGGCGGCTAAATTTAGAAGGGTGGAGGAAGTCTGTGAGGCGCGGGGCTCGGGCGGAGCTTGCGGGAGGAGGAAGACGAGGTCCGGACCGTTGGATCGTCAGATCCAACGGTCCTGATGAGGGTGCGTAGGGACGGTTTGGATTAGATAGGCGGTGTAGTGATCGAAGCGTCAAGAGCGTGCCAGGTGTCGTGGTGATGCTTGCGCGCTAGCGGACGGTAGTGATGTGAAGAAGGCGCATGATCGAAGGGCTGGTGAAGGTTGCGGAGCTAGCGGCTCAGATGGAGCAGCCCCGATATGATCGTGGGGTGCACAAGGCTGCTACGTGGCAAAAGGGGATATAGGCTCTGACGGATGGTGACGATGAGAGGCGAGGTTGGATCAGACGGCTAGAAAAAATGAGCGTGCGTGGAATGGGCAGAGCCGTTGGATCAGAAGGTGATCCGATGGCCAAAAGCACAGGCGGCTGAAGCAAGGGACGCCGGCCACGTGGCTCACCCAGAACGGGCCACGTGGCCCAGTCAGATTATTAGAAGAGACAAGTTGATTTTTAAGGGGTTAGGAGGCCGAATTTGAGAAAACTCAAAACATGAAAGTTGTAGATCTTGATGAGATCTACAAGTTTCATGTTGACAAAAAGTGGAGAGGAAGTCATCTGTAGACACCAAATATTTTTGAAGGTATTTTTAAGGTCAAAAATACCACAGATTTTTGTTTTGCCATTTTTTGTGGTTTTTAATTTATTTGTGACTCTGTTAATTACAGGACTTTAACTGGGCTTTATTGACACAACTTTTAAGCAAGGGAGGGGTTAATAATGGAAAATAAAGATGATGAAATCAGGTTTCATCACTTATGCGTACACATCTCAGCAGAATGGTGTGGCGGAAAGAAAGCATCGCCATCTCCTTGACATTACTCGAACCCTACTGATTCAGAGTTGTGCTCCTATTTCTTTCTGGGGGGATGTTGTTCTTACTGCGTGCTATCTGGTCAATCGTATGCCATCTTCTGTTCTTGGTGAGAAAATACCTCTCTATCATTTTTTCTGACAAGGAATTATTCTCACTTACTCCACTTGTTTTTGGTATTGTAGCATTTGTTCATCGTCTGTCTCCTAGACTTGACAAACTCTTTCCTAGAGCTGTCAAGTGTGTCTTTGTCGGTTATTCTCGGACTCAGAAGGGCTATCGGTGTTACGATCCCATAACCAAGTACTTCGTTAGTGCTGATGTCACATTCTTTGAGTCTGTTATGTATTTTTCTCCTGCAGGTGACAGACTGGTTCCATCCACTACCAATGATGATGTCTATGTCCCTCCTCCTACTTGGAGTTCACCTGAGTCTCCTCCTGTTCCTACCTCTACATCATCTTCACCACCACCACCTCCACCTCTTCCACGACCTCCCATTCCACCTCTACCAAAATTCTATACACGTCGGTCAGGCCCTGCTCAGGTTATACGTCAGCTACCCATCACGCCTCAGGTATGTTCAGAGGGCATTACTATTGACGGGTCAGATACGGTACATGTGCAGGATTCTTCGTTGCAGGAGGAAACTACATCATCCAGTACAGCAGAAGATGATCTTGATATTCCTATTGCTATCCGGAAGCAGAAGCGGACATGTGCCTCCTATCCCTTTGCTTCACAGGTGTCGTTTCACCGTCTCACTGGAGACTTTCAGAGATTTGCTGCAGCGTTGTCTTCCGTGGATATACCACGGACCTACCAGGATGCTATGAAGATTGATTGCTGGAGATTGGCTATGGAAGATGAGATGCGTGCATTGCAGTCTTGTGGCACATGGTCTTTGGTTATTGCTCCTCCTGATGCATCTATTGTGAGTTGTAAGTGGGTCTTTACGGTTAAATATCATGCATATGGCAGTCTAGATCGGTACAAAGCACGCTTGGTTGCGCGTGGTTTTACACAAACCTATGGCGTGGACTATATGGACACTTTCTCTCCAGTGGCTCGACATTCTACCCTTCGCATTCTCTTATTTGTGGCTGTGGTCCGTGACTGGAGTATATCTCAATTGGATGTCAACAATGCCTTCTTGTATGGAGATCTGCAGGAGGAAGTCTACATGCAGCAGCCACCAGGGTTTACTGCTGAGGGGGAGAAGCATATGGTGTGTAGACTTCAAAAGGCAATTTATGGCCTCAAACAGAGTCCAAGAGCGCAGTTCCATAAGCTTTCTAATCTTATTAAACAACAGGGATTCAAGGGGTCAAATGCAGACCACTCATTGTTTGTTCAGAAGTCATCGGCAGGTACGGTTGTTATCATGGTCTATGTTGATGATATTCTGGTTACAGGAGATGATATTCAGGGCATAGAAAGGGTGAAGGCACTCCTAGGCCGTCAGTTCGTTACAAAGGATCTTGGAACCCTAAGATATTTTCTGGGGTTGGAATTTGCCAGGAATGCACAGGGTTTGTTGATGACCCAACGAAAGTACGTTACAGATTTTTAGATTGAAACAGACATGACTGAATGCAAACCATCCAGTATTCCCATGGATCTAAGCATGAAGTTGTATGATGATTATACTGCTGAAGTGGATAAGAGGAGATATAGAGAAATGGTGGGTAAGCTCCTTTACATTACCATAACTCGACCTGATATTGCCTTTATAGTAAGCAGGGTGACTCAATTTATGGAGCAGCCAAGACAAGTTCATATGGACGCTATACACATGATACTGAGGTATCTGAAGTCTTCTCCAGGTTCAGGTTTGTTGTTTCGAAAAGGCACAGATTTGTCTATCTCGACATGTGCAGACGCCGAGTATGCAGGATGCCCTAAGGATCGAAAATCAACCTCAGGATTCGCAGTATTTGTTGGAAGCTCTCTGGTTTCTTGGAAAAGCAAGAAACAAACTGTTGTGGTAAGGTCCAGTGCTGAATCCGAATATAGGTCCATGGCGCAAGTCAGCACGGAGATGATGTGGGTTCGATCAGTACTAGAGGATATACATGTAGCTGTACCTCTACCCATGCAGCTTCAGTGTGACAATCAGGCAGCCTTGTTCATTGCCAACAATCCAGCATTTCATGAAAGAACCAAGCATATAGAGGTTGACTGCCATTACACTAGAGACTTGATCCAGAGAGGATTGATATCTACAACTCACGTGAGCTCAGGGGATCAGACTGCAGATGTATTCACCAAGTCGTTGCTCAGAGGACCTTTTCAGAGATGTTCATCCAAGCTGAGCATGATAGACATCTATGCTCCACCTTGAGGGGGAGTGTAGAGATAGATATTATTATGCTATGTACATGTTCGTTATTTCTTTGTTTTCTCTGGACTACTTTGTATTGTACCCTTAGGGTCTCTCCCTATATAAGAGAGCCTAGGGTTTCTCTGAATAATCAATCTCTGTTTTTCTCCCAACAAAAACTAATCTCCAAAGAAGAGGGTATGGTCCTCGTATGCACAAGTCTGGCCAAAAAAGGATGAAGAAGGGTGAACAAATTATGGTATGAAAGCACGGAAATGGGGTGCATGTATGAGCAAAATGATGCTAGGTCCTGCTAAAGAATCTATGATTCATTAGTTTAGTAATTGAAATAGAACTCTATTCTCTTCTCAAGTAATTAATTACATTTAGGAGTTTATATTGCATAATTAACATTTATACATATGTAAATAACTAGCATAAATTAGCATGCATATTGAATAAATAGAAAGTTGAAAATATTTGTAAATAATCACTTTAAATAGCCAAACTTCCTTTAGTTTTAAGAAATTTGTACATAACTCCTTTTAACCTATTTCTTCTTCTAACTTGTATATAAATGTACATAAAAATACAAAAATAATATAAGCTTACCTTAAATAAATACCAAAAAATCCTAAACAAAAAAACCATAAAGTCCAACTTCTAAGTTGAATTCATGCTTCATATGAACTCCAATTTCATCAAGTTCACTTTCAAAGTTTAAGTTATAACACTTTCTATCCAATGAAATAGTTTCATTAAAATCAGTGCTTGTTTATAAGATGTCGATTCTGGGGCCTAATGGTACTTTGTAAATACTCACTAACTTCGAGATACGATTTTATAAAATGAGAGGCTTATGTTTTCCAAGAACCGGTTGAGTCTTGTGATGACCCAGAGGAAGTATGTTACAAATCTCCTTTCAGATATAGGCATTGCAGATTGCAGACCCACCACAGATATATGATGATGGTGCAAAGGAGGTGAACAAGTGAAGATACAGGGAGTTTGTGACTTGCGAGGAAGTTCCTCTATGTGACCATTACCAGCCAGATATTTCCTTTGCTATGAGCAAAGTTAGCCAGTTTATGGAGCAACCAAGATAGACCCATACAGATGTGGTTCACATGATACCGAGGTATCTAAGGTCTTCTCTGGGTATAGAATTTCTTTTTAGCACATGGACATCCATCACCATCATGGCATGTACAGATGCAGACTATGCAAGATGCCCCAAAGACAGAAAATCTACCTTTGGTTTGCAATTTTCATAGGGAGTTCTTTGGTGGCATAGAAGAGTAAGAATCGGAGTGTGGTTGTTAGATCTTATGCTAAGTCATATTGCAGAGCCATGGTGTCGGGGAGCATTGAGATGATGTAAGTTAGATCCCTTCTGATATGCTTAGCTGTTGATATGCATCTTCCTATGCAGTTGAAATGTGACAACCAGGCTCCTCTTTTCATTACCGGCAACCCCTCTTTCTATGAGAGGACCAAACAAATTAAGGTAGATTGTTATTAAACACATGACATGATTCAAAATGTTTTTATTTCTACTTCCTACGTCAGCTCAGTGGAACATGCAACATATGTTTTCAGCAAGGCTCTAGTGAAAGGGCCTGAGCATGATTAACATCTATGCTCTATTTTGAGGGGGTGTTGAAAGTTGTTGGACATGTGAGCTACTGCGAGCCATTATGCAATAAATGTTATTGCAATTCACTCCTTAATCTGAAATGAAGAATAACTAATTTGCATAATAGGTCCCTTAGTATAATTAGGGTTATATGTCATGGTCGTCTTAATGTTCATACAGTTGTCGATTCAAATGTCGAATCATAGACTAAAGAGTTATCAAGAACCATCTAATGATTGTTAAGCCAACCTGAGAAGAAGATGGTAAGTCTTCACTAAAGGTTGATATCTAACCAACTTCTTGATCCAGGTCCTCTACGTAGGAATAGAGTGCGGAGGTGTTAAGATAAGTTAGGTCAAAGAGTTGACTTAACGAGATCGAGATAACCAAGACTTAACCAAGACTTATGTCCTATATTGTCAGGATATATAGGCACACATCCTCAGACCGGAGACGGATGTGTTACTATATGTCTGAGTATGTACATTTGGCAAACTGATAGGTTGATGACATATTCAAAGTCTACACCGGCGATCTGGTGTGTAGACAAGAGCATATGACTAATACGATCTCTCAAACAGATTATACATGTTCATCACTGAACCAGGAAATATGAGCTCACTCATGAGATATTGGGATCAAATTCCGTGCACGGTCATCTCGCTTTGGAAGCTTGACCGAAAGTATAGGTACGATATATGCTTTTGGATGATCAATACCTAGGTATGATGTATGTCTTTGGAAAGTATATGATTGATACCAACTCTCAATGATCAAATGAGAAAGTTAATGATAAAAACATGAAGAAGACAGTCTAAAACTGATTAAAAAACCTTCAGGTTTATTCTAGATTTTCCAGTATTAAGGATGTACCGGTATTAGGAATACTCAAAGGTGATGTGATCGTAAACGACTGTATAACCGTGACACTTCCATTCTGAGGGAGTGATGAAACATATTTGGATTTTAGTGACTCCTCTCAATAGGCAAGTAATATGATCTTAATATGATTTGGATACAATGAGAAGATTAAATATGCGACTTTGATTTAATCAAACATCTTTGAGAAGTCCCTGAGATCTGGATTTGAGATATGATCTCATCATCCAATTCACTATACATGGAATGTACAATCGCCATGTCCTTATCTCCAAGCATCTGCGGAGAGAGCACATTATTCTTGAAGGAATTCGAGAATAATTTCAAAGTAGTTAATGTATATGGTCATTGAGAAAAACTTGATAATTAAATGTGATTTAATTATTATGAATAATATGGATATGATTCTCGCATCTTATCATCGATCAGTGCTACACCAACTTTCCTTCTGATTGCATCATTCTATATCTGATCTTTACGTGTGTGTGTGTGTGTGTGTGTGTCTAATGAATCCTTGATGGATCATCATTTTTCTCTATTTTCATCCTCGATTAATAAGAACCTCACGAGAAATCTTCATTAATTCCGTATCTTTACGAATAAACCTATCTCTTGTAATTAACATATATTTTCTAACCCTAATCATTGTATTTAATTACTAACACTTTTTTATTTTCTATTTTATTAAAAACCCACAAAAATAGATTAAATATTGTAAAATTTTATATTGGCTTTTAAAAGAAAATAAAAATATAAAAAATATCAAGACCACAAAATAAGTGTTATTAACTCATTAAAATGCTTGCAATAATTCTACTTGGTGCAAATAACCTCTTTTAAGTTTTTGTCCAACATCAAACTTGTAGATCTCATCGAGATCTAAACTTTTATGTTTTGACTTTTTTCTAATTCAGCCTCCTACTATTTATTTTTTATTTTTTTTTATTTTTTTATTTTTGAATTTTCTGGAGTGGCCACATGGCGCCCTCTGGGTTGTCCATGTGGTCGCCTCCTCTTCTACCACCCGACCTCTCCATTGGCTTTTGGATCCCCATTTTCCACCTCCATCTGGCTGTCCACAGCCACTCCTCTCTCAGTCGTCTGATGAGATCTCTGGATCTCATCAGAGCCGCTCTTCCCCGCCTTGCCCTCAGTCATTGGATGGTTGTGCCATCCAATGGTTTCGGGACCTCCACGTCATGCCTACTCTCCTAGTGGATGGATGAGTTTCCATATCTTATCTAAGTCGTTCACCCCCGCCGCTCTCTATCGGTTGGATCAGATCATCTGATCTGATCTAGGCCCCTCATCCGCACCTTAACCTTAGTCGTTGGATCCCCTGATCCAACGACTAGGAACTCGTCGCCTACTTCCAGCTCCCCTCTTCAGATGTTACGCCTCACCACCAACCTTCTCCCCCTTGCATTTTTAGTGTCGTCCTCCTGTCACCTTACATCTTCCTAGCGCTCCCCCTCCATAGTCGTTACCTCTGCCATCTTCACACTGCCCTTATTGCTCCAAATCCTAACTCCTAGTGCCTTTATTCGATCATTCAAAATCCTCAGCCACCCTTCAGTCACCGCCACCTCTGTCGCCCATAAAACTAGTGTTCAGAAAGGCAGTCCAGGCGACCGCATATGCGGCTGCATATGCGTACTCGGGCCCCCTAACGCACTGAGTTTCAATATGCGGTCAATACGCGCTCAGAGGGTATATGTGGCCTGAGTATTGTCGCCTTTGTATTGGAACCCCCTCCCGAAAAGATGATAGTTTTATTTCCCTTAAACCCCAAAGCAAACCCAATGCCTCTTGCATTATAGTTATCAAATTTACTTTCTAATGGGTTATAATTTTCTTTTCTTGAGAATAAACAGCAAGATATGTGATGATATACTGATACTTTGGTTAAAAAATACTGATATGTTAGTGATTTCTGTGAGAATAATCAACAAGAGAGTAATGTACATTTTTTGAGATATACTAGTGGTTCTTAATTATCATATACAAGGTATAAAGACAATAAATAACAATAAGGAAGTAGAGATGAAAAACAACAAGAGTATGTAGATTTTTTTGACCTTTGGTTGAAATCACATTGTACAAAAAAAATCTTCACTTCATATTACTCGCATGTTATGTTTTTGGGAACATAAATATCTAGTATTTGAATTTATTATTAAATTTTTAATTATTTTTTATTAAAATAATAGAAACTGCATAATCTGCATATACTTCCGCATATACTTCTGCCTGCTCGCTTACTCGCTTCAAACTGCCTGACCAAACGAATACCGCATACCAACTTTCTGAACCTTGCATAAAACCCAATCTATGCGTCCTTCTACCCATGTCCACCATTTGACAGAGCTCCGCCTAACCCCTCTTCCCCTCCTCATGACAACAGGAGGTGGAATTGGTTGGCGAAGATGGTCGATCCTCCAGGTGTCAGCCCACAGCGTTGACCATCGTGTCGCGACGCCCAGGCACCGCCAAGCTCCAAGCCCTAGCTGAGCCAATGGAACCTCGGCCCAAGCCAAATTCGTACATCTTCTCCTTCCCTCGATTCTCCACGTACGTTCATCTTATTTTCTCATGTTTTCTTTGATTTAACCACATACACCCACACCACTTCACCTCGATCCGATCACACGAACACCTTCGTCGGGGCTCCCTTATCTTCGCAGGAGGTCCAGACTACCATCATCTTTCCACCACGACCTCCAGCAACTCACCCATTTCCTCCGCCCTCACGGTTGAGGAACCCACCTGGGACCACCACCTTCTTCACACCTCAGTCTCTATCTCAACCACTTCACTCGCCCGCACTTCACACACGCTTCAGTTATACGATTAACACCTGCAAGTACCTTCAATGGCCGGAGATTTGCACGCATCGCCGATCTCGAGCTCTGCCTCTGGTGACCCATCGTGGACAACTAGATACTAATACCCTCGCCGCTCTGTCGACCATTCGCTATCTTCGCCAGATGGCCACGGAGGTGCCCGGACCCTTCGCGTGCACGGAGGAGCACAGAAGAGCTCTGGCAGCCTCGTCGGAGCTCCATCTACGTCGTTGCTCCTCTGACGGAGACAAAGTGCATGTGTCGTTGGATGGCGCCCCTATAGCGGCCATTCAACCACCTAGATGCAACCATGATGCATCTTCCCCAATCCTCCGGGCTCGGGTCCGTCCTACCATACACCAAGCCGCCTCTCGAACCGCTTGCATATGCCATGTGTAGTACGTGCCTCGCCACCTCCCGAGACTAGCCCCCTCGCGCTTATGTGATGGGTTGAGTTAATTATATTGAAGCCCCCGTAGCTTTCAAATATTATATCTAGGTCCTCATGTGCGTGCCTCACGTGCGCGCCTAAGGTAAATTTCAAGGAAGGTCCTCCAACTTAACATAATTGCAAAAAGGCCATTACGCTTCATGGAGAATTTACAAGGAAGCCCCTCTGGATTCTGATTATTACAAATAGGTCCCTCCAGGGGCCTATTTGTGATATTTATCATTTTATTTTCATACATGTTATTATATTTATGCCCCCTAACATTGTTTTGATCATATATTGAGCATTTCAACTCGAAATCGCATTATTCCAGTTTCATTTTAATGCTTGTTTTATCCTCTGTCTAATGGCATAGGAAAATTCATTTTTTGACACTTAATTAAAAGGATATATTTTTATGTGCTCCGTGTCTCTTAATTCTTATTTTAAGTGTCATTATTGATTCTTTAATGCTCGATTTGACTCTGAAATTGAACCATAATTTATTGCTCGTAGAGCATATTTGTATATATTTTTCTTGCATGTTGTCCTTTGCATTTCATCATTCATTGTTTTCATCTCATCCTATTTTTGTATTTTAAAAATCAAACACAAATTGCATGCATCACTGGTCTTTACCTTATTTTATCTACATCGCATATCACATCTGCATGAAGACCTGGTTTAGAAAATAATCACTCATTAATTAAACAATAAAATTTTCGATAAATAATCGAAGAAGCTCGCGTCCTTGTATTCGACCTTGGTATACTTGCCAAGTAAAATAACTTCCACGTATTCAAAGGTGTAGTTTTTGCTAAGCCTTTTTTTGTCGTTTGCTAAGCCATTTTTACCACCTATACTACGATAAAATACGATTATTAATGTGGTAAGAATGTGATTTATCAAATGGTGTTGTTGCCAAGGATCAGCGTATTTTTAGGGTTTTAAATTATTTTCTTTAATTAATTTTTGTGAAATTAATTTATGTGTCTTTTTTTGTACATTTTATTTCTGCATTTTATTTTGCATTTTTCTCTCGCTTCTGATACTAACAGCAAATTCTCTCTTCCCAAATTATTCGGAGCAATTTGGGATATAATTCATGGGTCTGCGAAGAAGATTGATTTTTATTTTTTTGTGAGAGAAGATTAGTTAGTTTATTTCCTGCATTATTCACAGGGTCCCTCTCTCTAAACCCTCTAATTTATAATAATTCAGAATGGACTTCTCTGTGGTGTGTCGGTCCTGTTTCAACCCCTTTTGTATGGTTGGTACCCGACTTGAGTGACGTAGTAATTAGGCACAAATACACTAGCTTATTTATTTTTGCTTGTGCTCGTAATTTTTAGACCAAACATTTTCACTAATTAGACGCACTATAGATCATTCTACTTAGCCAAAAATTGAAATCCATTCTTCTCGCTAATAGAACTATCTGCTTAGGTTGATTTCATATGTGCACATCATCTAATGTAAATTTTTAAAATTCCTTATACTGCATCACGCATGAAGAATGCGAAGAATCAATGCAAGTCTCCTTCTTAAGCATGCATCATTGATTCACGCTTGCATTGTCTTTTTCTATTCTCCTTCAGTTTTTACAACTTAGGAATTAAAAGAATTGGGACTGCTCATTAGACGTGCTATTTTTGTGCTCAATTAAGACCCTAGTGATAACCATAATCTAAAATCGGAACTGTTAATCAAGGCGACTGTAAATAAATTTGACATAAAATTAACCCTTGTGTCTGGTGGAGAGAAACAAACTTAATGTTTGTAAAAACCAGATCGCACACTTAGGGTAGAGCCAAAAATCTGAAAATCTTCATTCAGACTACTGTTTCTAGAAACAGCTAACTACTTCTCAGTAAGGGAACTTCGGGTAGCCATTTTACGGTCCAACTTCGCTTAGCATAGTGGGTGATTTAGAGGACACCGTATAAGCCTGCATCCTCAAGTAACGGGTAGCAGTATTTTTTTACGATCCGCACTTACACCTATATTGGTTGAAAGTAGATGCAACTAGTTGCCTGAAATTGGGATAGTCTTGGTGAAAAAATTCGACACCTAACAGTTCCGCTTAATTTTCAAGATTGTTTGATCACTTAAAATTAAAAACGAAAAGATAAGTGACCGAGCCCTGACGTGCCTTCACCAGTGTTGAGCGGGTTAATAGATAAGTTTGACTTGTGTTTGTTTTATGTGAGTCTTTTGTACATTTGTACGTCTTGTGGATTCTATGAGTACTTTCAGCTAGAGTAACTGCTGTCGAACAACACAATGAACTTGTAAGAGCACAGATAACAGAATTACAATGCGACGAAGCTTCTATGGAGGATACGTACCTCCATGAATTAGATGAAGATTATAATTGGTTGAGGGCCTTAAGGCTGGTACCTCCTGAAGATGCATTCGAGCACAAACCACATTTCCCCGCATAGTTTCCTAAGTTCAGAGGGAATAATCATGAAGAACCTTATACCTTCCTCCGTGACTTCGAGCTAGTCTACGACAACTCTGAGAGTTGTCCCCTTCGCCTTGATTGATAAAGCTGCTTACTGGCTGAAAAACCTAGGGGAAGTGGTCACCATATGGACCACCTTTAAGACATTGTTCTTGAAGAAATTCTACAAAATAAGTAGGATTAATCAGATGTGGATAAAGCTTACGAGCTTCACCCAACAACCAATTGAGCCATTGCATGAAACCCGGGATCTAGAAACGCCCAGGGCACGTGATAAGTAAAATGATGCTGGTCCAAAGTCTTGTCATTGGACTGAACCCTGAGACCCAAGGGTTAGGAGAGCATCCTGCGGAGGAAGCTACATGGAATGCTACGAGGACACCTTCTACAAGGTGTTCGAGAGACTAACAGAATCCAGCCGTGCATAGACCACCAGCCAGACTTACATGGTCGGCTCTAAGAGGATGCTGAATAATCTATCTACTGATCAGAACGTCAACATGGGAATAATAGCTGATAAGCTAACTATGGTTGAACAGATCTATAAGAAGGTGGATGAACTCCATAAAGCATCTGATATGGAGAAATTGGCTAAATTGCCTAAGCAAATGGAGGAACTGGATGACAGGACATCTACGATTCAAATACCTGACTTGACTTAACCCTCTACCCCCATACATCAAATTCACTACATTGAAGGGCAAGGGGTAGGGCAACAGAGCTATTGGGGTGGAGATCAAGACTTTTCACATCAAACTAAAGAAATCTCCGCTCAAACTATTTACGAGGAACCTCCACAAGTCATGGAGATAAACGACATCTGGTATAACCTAGATCCTGTCAATCGATCACATCTAAACTCTACCTCGAACCCTCGTCCACCAAAATCTCGTCCCATCTACCAGCCTCAGCAACAACTGTAGCAGCAACGTCAACAGTATCGCCCGGGTTATCAGAACCCAGAGCCTCAACGGCAGCAGTATCAGCGTCAGAGCCAACAGAGTCGATAGTATCAGTAGCCTCAGGCCAAGCAAGGCTAGGGGTCTTCCTCTTCTTCGATCTCTCTTGAACTCCAACGAGTATTGGACAAACTTCATGATATGATGGTTGACATCAATCGACTCTCTCGTTGGAGAGATAAGGTGACTACACCCCAAACCGTGATCCCAGCAGTCCAGGCTAATCCAAACAGCCTCGGACAGACCAATTATTAGTCTATGCATATTCTTTTCCTATATACAAGATATTTTCACATGATGACACATATCATATTTCTATTAGGAGCAGAATGACCGTAATCATGCCTGATCGAGCGAAAGAATACAGTAACATAGCCCCAGTGTCTACTAATTCACACAATCCTGAGAAAGACGAGGAAGAGAGGTACGAGGAGGAGAAAGAAGAAGTTCCACCTACACTACCCGTACAACATTGCATCACCGAGGACCTCAGAGAGTCAGGATCTGAGTTTGAAGAAGAAGCATCACCAAGACATCCACAGCAGACCTCTACCAATTTCCATGTTTTTGGTTCTGTTAGTCCGAGTCCTGTAAATACGTTTAATCCCTCATTTAATAAAAGTGGTGTTTTTTATCACCATGAGTCAATTCCTTTCCCCTGTGCTCTTACGGCTGGAAAGAAGAAAAACATAACAATCAAAAATATGATGAAATGATGGCTCGCATGGAGAAAACATCAAGGTCACTTTGTCCTTAAAAGAGATGATCGAAAGAGACCCAACTTTTAGAAAATACCTTAAGGTGAGATGTACACCAACAAGGACCAAAAAAACGAACCCTAGCTGGACAAAGAAGCACATATTCTCTATTGCCACATCTCGCCTGATCAAATCAGCTACCAAGAAAGAAAAGAGACATAGATGCTCATTTTGTGACAAGTAAGATCAACGAAATCCAGTTTGTCGAACATTGTTAGACAATGGCTCCTCCATCAATCTCATGCCCACAACTCTATATGAGCATCTAAATCTAGGTCCTCTTAAGAAGTCTAGAGCCATACTTCAATTCACAGACTCATCAACTAAGAGACCTAAGGGGGAGATTAGAAATGTTGTCATCAACATAGAGGGACAAAATTATCCAGTAGATTTCATAGTACTCGACATGGGTGTCCCTAGAAATTGGAAAGATTCTCAAATGATACTAGGGTGGCCCTTCCTCAGGATCGCGGGAGCTTTATTTGAATACACATCTGGGAGAATTCAGTTTGGAGAAGTTGAACATAAAATGAAGCAAACTAGGTTTCAACAACCTGACACCAAATCTAGCATCGAGTCTGAAAATTCAGAACCTGAAGCAGAAAATACAGAAGCAACAGTTGGGCCATAGAGACAGAACCCGACTGTAATAATAGAATCACTCTCATCTAGAGAGGACATTGTTGATGAATTGATCTGCCAGCTCAAGCATGCATCCACCTACATTCCCGAAGACTCAGATGTCCCTTTTGACCTGTCAGTCCATTCTCGTTCTAGATAGTCCCAAAGTGAGGTAAACAAATCGGATATGGCATTTGTCAAACCACATTGTATCTTTAACGATCTGATCCCCAAAATAAATAAGTTGGCGGGCGATAATGATACATAGAAATCATCCACATCACAACCAGAATCAGCAATGATAGAGCCATATTTTGTGAATGATACAGACTTACCCCAGCTCAAACCAATACCCCCTACTCTTTAGTATGCCTTTCTTGCCGGAAATAAGGAACGGTTTCTGATCATCATCAGTTCACATCTAACCGAAGAGTAGGAGATCTGCATACTTATAGTATTAGAGAAAAATCAAAAGGCTATAGGCTGGAGATTGTCAAATCTTCAAGGAATTAACCCAGCGTGTTATTCACACCATATTTACCTTGAGGATAATGCTAAACCCTCCCATGAATTCCAACGTAGATTAAATCTAAATTTACATGAAGTGGTTAATATTGAAATCGAAAAATGGTGTAAGGTTGATTTCATTTATCCCATCTCAGACTCCAAGTGGTGTCGTCTTTGCACGTCGTCCTGAAAAAGTCAGGACTTCATATTATCACAAACAAGGAGGGAGAGGAGATCATGACACAGGTACCCACGTCGTGACACGTCTGTGGGGATTACAGACGCATGAGTGTCGTAACGAAGAATGATCACTTCCCGCTGTCTTTTATTGATCAAATTTTGGATAGATTGGCCGGAAGAAAATACTTCTGTTTCTTAGAGGGGTACTCGAGCTACAATCAAGTAGTCATCGCCCTAGATGACCAGTAAAAGACTACTTTTACATGTCCTTTCGGCACTTATGCATTCAAGCACATGCCTTTTGAGCTCTGCAATGTCCCCTGACACCTCTCAGCGGTGCATTGCAGCTTTTGCTGAAATGGTTGGAGATTTCCAGGAAGTTTTCATGGATGGCTTCTCAATCCATGGTGATTCATTCGATGATTACCTAGCGCACCTAAATCGAGTCCTTAAGAAATGTAGAGAAGTGAATCTGGTGTTATCTTGGGAGAAAAGCCATTTTATAGTAAAAAAGAGCATCGTGTTGGGGCACGGCATCTCCAAGATGAGAATGGAGGTTGACCCTACAAGTAAAGGTGGATGTGATCAAGAAACTCAAGCAACCTACCAACATTAAACAAGTACGGTCTTTTTTGGGACATGTCGAATTTTATAGGAGATTTATTAAGGATTTTTCAAAAATTGCCCGACCTCTAACTGAGCTCTTAGGGAAAGACATCGAGTTCCTTGTAGATCATAAGTGTCTTGAAGCCTTCAAGCTTCTCAAAAATATGATCATTGAGACTCCCATCCTACAAGCCCTTGACTGGATTCTTCCCTTCGAGATCATGACAGACGCTTCAGACTTCACTGTAGGAAATGTGTTAGGACAAAGAAAAGATGGAATCACGTATGTTATTCACTACGTAAGCAAAGTTTTAAGCTCAGAAAAATTACACTATAACCGAAAAGGAAATGCTTGCAGTAGTCTTTTCCTTGGAGAAATTTCGATTTATATTTCAAGGTTATAAGGTGACAGTATACACAGATCACTCAGCCATATGATACTTAAAGAAGAAAAAAGATGCAAGAGCACCTCTCTTCAGATGGATACTCTTCCTTCAGGAATTTGAATTGGAGATTAAAGAAAAACCTGGAGTAAATAATGTCGTGGCTGATCATTTATCACAGATCGAACAAGACAAAATCCCTTATTCTGAATCCATCCGTGAAACCTTCCCATACGAGTCAATTTCTGCTATTGACTATCTTTCATGGTATGTCGTTATCTTTTCTCCAAGAAAGTTCCCCAGGGTTAGCCCAAGAACAGAATCGACTGACTCAAGTCGGAAGCTAGACACTACCATTGGGAGGATCCGTTCCTTTTCTTTGAAGCACCGGATTGTATACGGAGAAGATGTATTCCTCAAGAGGAATATCAAAGTGTCACCAATCTCTGTCATATCTTAGAGGCAGGAGGACATCACTCCAGGAAGAGGACTGCTGAGAAGATACTACAATGTGGATTTTACTGTTTAACCTTGTTTAAGGATGCCTATAATTTTGTCAGGTTGTGCTCGGTCTGTCGGAGAATGGGAGGGACCATTGGTCCCAAAGATGCCATGCCTATGCAACCAGTGATCATTTGTGATGTATTCGATACATGGAGCATTGACTTTATGGGTTCATTGCCTAACAAACAAGGATTTGAATATATTCTTCTCGCGGTAGACTATTTGTCTAGGTGGGTGGAGGCTATCCCTACTCGAGCGGCAGACAACAAGACTGTATGCAATATTTTGAAAGACCGTATCATTTCGAGGTTTGGATCCCTAAGGTATTAATATCTGATGGGGGTAGCCACTTTGTCAACCAGGAGTTGAAGAAGTTGACTAAGGGATATGGCATCGAGTACCGTGTCGCTATTCCTTACCGTCTACAATCCAATGGTACGGATGAGGTGTCAAACATGGAGGTCAAAGGAATTTTACAAAAGTTAGTCTGCCCTGACAAGAAGAACTGGTCCCAACTCCTGGATCAAGTTCTATGGGCTTACCGGACAACCTACAAGATCCCATTGGGCACCTCCCCGTTTTGAATCGTACATGGAAGCCGTGTCAAATGCCCGTAGAACTCGTGCATAAATCAAAATGGACAATCAAAAAGATCATTTGAAACCGTCGCCAAGGAAAGAAAACAGAGATATGGATTTGAATGAACTATCAGATATGGATTAGAGAAGTTGCATTTCTTTTGACTAGAGCATGGTTGAGCCTAGAATTTTACGATCACTCAAATTGAGGGTCTACGATGAATTGAGCCTTGAAAATTTCACATACACTGTCAGGAATTAATCCAACTCTTGGTATGATGAATCCCTGCTGGATTATCATTTTTCTCTATTTTTATCCTCGATTAATAAGAACCTTGTGAGAAAACTTCATTAATTCTGCATCTTTAGAATAAATCTATCTCTTGTAATTAACCTATATTTCTAACCATAATTATTGTATTTAATTATTAACGATTTTTCTTAATTTTCTATTTTATTAAAAACCCGTAAAAATTGTATTAAATATTGTAACTATTTATATTAGCTTTTAAAAGAAATTAAAAAGACAGAAAAATATCAAGACCACAAAATAAGTGTTTTTAACTCATTAAAAATGCTTGCAAAAATTCTCCTTTGTGCAAATAACATCTTGTGACTTTTTATCCAACATGAAACTTGTAGATCTCTTCGAGACCTACAACTTTCATGTTTTGACTTTTTCCTAATTCGGCTTCCTACTATTTTTTTCTTTATTTTTGTTGTTTCTGAATTTTCTGGAGCGGTCACATGGCACCCTCTGGGCCGCCCACTTGGCCGCCTCCTTTTCTGCCTCTCGATCTCTCCATTGGCCTTTGGATCCTCTTTCCCACCTCCATCTGGTCGTCCACTGCCGCTCCTCTCTAAGTCGTCTGATGAGATCTCTGGATCTCATCAGAGCCACCCTTCCCCGCCTTCCCCTCAGTCGTTGGATTGTTGTACCATCCAATGATTTCGTGACCTCCACATTACCCCTACGCTCTTGGCCGATGGATGAGTCTTCATATCTCATCAAAGACTTCACCCTCGTCGCTCTCTATACGTTGGATCAGATCATCTGATCTGATCTAGGCCCCAAATCCGCATCTTAGCCTTAGCTGTTGGATCCCATGATACAACGGCTAAGAACCCGTCACCTACCTCCAGCTCCTCTCTCTCCAGACGTTACGCCTCGCCATCAACCTTCTCCCCCTTGCATTTTTAGCACCGCCCTCCTGTCACCTCGCATCTCCCTAAAGCTCCCCCTCCATAGCCATTACCACCGCCATCTTCACGCAGCCCTCATTGCTCCAGATCCTAAATCCTAGCACATTCATTCGACCATTCAAAATCCTCCACCACCCTCTGGTAAACGCCACCTCTGTCGCCCATAAAACCCAATCTCTGCCTCCTACCCTTGTCCACCATTTGACGGAGCTCCGCCTAACCCCTCTTCCCCTCCTCGTGACAAGAGGAGGTGGAATTGGCCGGCGAAGATGGTCGATCCTCCAGGTGTCGACCCATGGCGTTGACCGTCGTGTCACGGTGCCTCAGGCACTACCAAGCTTCGAGCCCTGACTGAGCTTATCGAGTGATGATCAAAGGTTCTAATGGAACCTCAGCCCAAGCCAAATTCGTCCATCTTCTCCTATGCTCGATTCTCCAGGTACATTCATCTTATTTTTCTCATATTTTCTTTGATTTAATCACATGCACCCACACCACTTCACCTCGATCTGATTACAAGAACACCTTCGCCGAACCTCCCTTATTTTCACAGGAGGTCCAGACCACCGTCATTTTTCTACCACGACCTCCAGCACCTCACCCATTTCCTCCGTCCTCACAGCGGAGGAACCCACATGGGATCGCGAGCTTCTTCACACCTCGGTCCTCCATCTCACCCATTTCACTCGCCCGCACTTCACACACGCTTTGGCTATATGACTAACCCCTGCAGGTACATTCAATGGCCGAAGAATTGCACCCATCATCGATCTCGAGCTCTGCCTCCGGTGACCCATCGTGGACAGCCAGCTACTGCTACCCTCATCGCTCCGTCGACCGTCTGCCATCTTCGCCAGGTGGCCACGGAGGTCCTCGGACCCTTCACGTGCAAGAAGGAAGGCGGAGGAGCTCTGGAGGCCTCGCCGAAGCTCCATCTATGTTGTCGCTCTTCCGACGGTGACGAAGTGCAGGTGCCGTTGGATGGCTCCCCTACGGCGACCATCCAACGGCCTAGATGGAATCACGATGCATTTCCGATCCTCTAGGCTCGGGTCCATCGTGCCTTACACCAAGCCGTCTCTCGAACTGCCCGCAAGTGCCACGTGTAGTCCATGCCTCGCCACCTCCTGTGCCTAGCCCCCTCGCATACCTTGCATGTGAGAAATTGGGTTAATTACATTGAAGCCCCCAGAACTTTCAAATATTATATCCAGGTCCTCAGGTGTGTGCCTTGTGTACATGTATGGGGTAAATTTCAAGGAAGTCCTCCGATTTTACATAATTGCAAAAAGGCCCCCGTGCTTCATGGAGAATTTACAGGGAAGCTCCTTTGGGTTCTGATTATTACAAATAGGTCCCTCCAGGGACCTATTTGTGATATTTATCATTTTATTTTCATGCATTTTATTACATTTGTATCCCTAGCACTGTTCTGATCATATCTTGAGCATTTTAACTCCAAATCGCATGATTTCAGTTTCATTTTAGTGCTTGTTTTATCCAAGGCCCTAAATGTCGGTTTCGGTCACCATTTCGATATCAACCAAAATAGAATTTTGGTGGAATTTCGACCAGAATTTCGGTCATTTCGGTCATTTTTTGTACTAGGACCCCATATTTCGATCATTTCGGTCGAATTTCAATTTCGACTGAATATCGATATTCGATAGAAATTCAACTGAATTTCGCTGAAATTTGAGGCCATGGTTTTATCCTCTATCTAATAGAATAGGAAATTTCATGTTTTAACACTAAATTAAAAGGATATATTTTTGTGTGATCTGTGTCTCTTACTTCTTATTTTAAGTGCCATTAATGATTCTTTAATGCTCGATTTGACTCTAAAATTGAACCATAATTTGTTGCTCATTGATTTTGCATTCTGTAGGGCATATTTGTATATCTTCTCTTGCATGCTTATCCTTTGCATTTCATCATGCATTGTGTTCATCTCATCATATTTTATTTTAAAAATCAAACAAAAATTATATGCATCACTTGTCTTTGCCTTATTTTATCTACATTGCATATCACATCTGCATGAAGATCTAGGTTTATAAATAATAATCATTAATTAAACAATAAAATTTTCGATAAATAGATGAAAAGGCTTGTGTCCCTGTATTCGACCTTGGTACACTTGCCAAGTAAAATAACTTCTACATATTCGAAGGTGTGGTTTTTGCTGAACCATTTTTACTACCTATACTATAATAAAATATGATATTAATGAGGTACGAATGTGGTTCATCAGTGTCCACACATCCACCTTAACATCTTCATTCCTACTACTGTTATTCTTTACATATGTCTATGGTTCACAGTCCAACATTTAAATCCATAGAGCATAGCAGATCTCATGGATGCTTAAAATAAAATATTATTAAAAAAACCCATTTATCCATCTACAAATATTCTTAAACATTATCTTAATAGAGTTTAAGCGGTTAATTATATTGCTGTAGCAACCAAAATATAACCTAATCCTCCTAACATTTAACAATCTAACAAAAAAACTCCTCATAAAACAAAATCAGACTAGATAATTATTAAAGAATTGATGGCACAATAAATATTGAGAGAAATACTGATAAATGATGAAGGTTGCATTATCAACATAACTTGTATTATCAACATAATATGGAACTAACTTGAATTGTCAACAAAATTTGGAAACAATGAAAAATGACGTTTTGTAAACCTTTATACTTGCAATTGAGTTGACAGAGGCGAGGTGATCGGAGTGGAACAAGCAGACTGCAAGCTGCGATGCGGAGGAGTCGCTGCAAAGGAGGGCCCACAAGGCGGAGGAGTCGTAGTGCTGCTGAGAAGGAGGCACTGCGGCAGAGGATTTATAGCGAAGTGGAGGTGTTGCAATGGAGGAGTCTCAACAGGGTGTAGATGTTGCAGGTTGAGCACCGAGCAGAGGCGAGATGGTACGGTGAGTGGTTGACTAGCGAGGAGTCTGTAAAGAAGCTATAGAGGCGGAGGCACTGCATGGCATCGAGGTTTCGAAAAATAGGGAAATGGGAAAGGTCGAAGGGTTTCTCCTGGAATGGGGGCTAGTTTGGTAATCGGATCCTTAACCGGATCATACCGCATATATACCTAATACGCGACCGCATATGAGGTTTATGCGGCTTGCTTAAGCATTCAGGTGGCATATAACCGCATATGACATATGTAGCTCAGTTGGCTTATCGCATGCACATATGTGGTCACATGGACCGTATTGTTGAACTCTACCTCTCTTCCTTCCTCATCCTATGCAAGACGTCGCAGCCCCCACGCATGCCCTCGTAGAGGCCAACAGCCCCTCGCCAAGTAATCTACATCGCTAAGGGCCACCACATGGGCCCCTATGCCGCATAACAACACCGCATGTAGCACCCCATGGGTCTTAGCACCACCATGATGCCACCCAGCAGCACCACATAGGCTATAGCACAACCACCAATGTTTCCTATGATCAGGTGATGCGCCTAAGATCTCCATTCTAGAATCCGGTCCCATGCACATTACGTGCACGCACCTCTAAGTTGATCCCGTATTGATTTTGATGCAATCCAGGGAATTTTCAGGCATATATATCCAATCCTCCTGCCCTAGAGCGTCTTCAGATTTGATGGGAATTTTGTGCTCTAAGTTTGCACACACAACTTGCTCCCTACATGGTTGTGTAGACAAAAATCAAATCGTTCCACAACCCGATCAGGTACTTCATGGTCTTCTTTATTCACCATGGTAGAAAACAAGGTTGATATACATTCATTTCCAGCTTCTAGGACATTCAATGGCCCATCACGCATCGCCAAGATAGATGGGACCAATTACATACTACGGATATTATAGTTCATGAGCATTATGGAAAGTGTAGAGAGTATTATTATTATATGTACCTTTTCCTATTTTCTTATTGTTCTCTGGACTACTATGTATTTTACCCGTGAGGTCTCTCCCTATATAAGAGAGGCTAGGGTTCCCTTGAATAATAAGTTGCTCATTTCTTCCAACATGGTATCATGGCCTAAGCCCTAGGGCTCATCCCACCCACCACCCGTCGCCCCCCCTTCTTTCCGTCACCGCCGCCCTTCTCCTCTCGGGCCCTCTCCACCGCCCTCGCCGAAATCCAGCCCCGCCCCCCCCCCTCCCCTCTCTCCTCGCCGGTTCCCAGCCCCTGCTCCAGGGCCCCGCTGTCGACAGCCCTGCCGCTCAGGGGTTCTGCCACCGCCGTGCCTTAGCCCGGCCCCGAGCCCCACTCCGGGGACCCGCCTCCTTCAACTTGGTTGTGCCCTAGTCGGCTACCGGTCCCAGCTCTAGCCGTTACCACAGCGCGTCCTCTCGGCTTGATCGTAGCCGACTCGTACTCCGAATATATGGATTTGGGTGCATAACGTCTACATACGCACTCAAATCCTATGCAGTTTGTTTAGACATATGTCACTGTGTCTACAAACCCTAGTTCTTCTCCAGCGGCAATATGGCAGAATCCAAGGTTGATATGCCCTCCATAGGCGCGTTCAAAGGTCCCGCGCCAATAGTCAAAATGGATGGGTCGAACTATGAGCTCTGGGCGATGCAGTTCATGAGTCTCATGAAGTCGAACGGTAAGAAGCACATTCTTACCGAGGATGAGTCCGCAGAGAAGACAGGGATATATGCCTTGTGGGAGGCTGATGATTCATATGCCAAGGTTTGGCTGTCAGGCACACTGTTGATGGAGATCGCAAATGATGTCCTACATCAGCCTACTGCCAAGGCGATGTGGGATATTCTGGCTGCAACGTATTCCCAAGTGCGGAATGAGACCAAGATGTTACAGCTTCAGCATGATATATTCACGATGAAGCAGAACGACAGACCACTTCACTCCTTGTATACGTCCCTGAGAGGGATGTTTGAGAAGCTATACAGTACCATTCCACTTACTGCAATCCCTGAGCAACAGAAGACGTTTAGGAATGCCACCATGGTGGGCGCTCTACTTGCAGCCCTAGACCCTGAGTACGAGGCTACCCGATCTCAGATTTTGGCCGATGCAGTGATTCCTCCAATGGAGGATGTTTACCGGAGGCTCAGTCGCATATATGTATCTTCCAGCTCATCTACTCCACCCTCATCGGCGATGGCAGAATCGCGTGGGAGAGGTGGTCAGTCTTCTGGTCGTGGACGTGGACGTGGAGGTGGTAGGGGTGGTCGCTTTTGTCACCCTTGTTCATATTGTCACCGTACAGGTCACTCGGAGGATACATGCTACTCTAAGCATGGGTTCCCAGCATCGGCACGTGTAGCTGAGCATGTTCTACCCCAGTCAGTATCCAATGCAGACAATCGTTTTAATGAGCTTGTGGCACGTCTACGTGATATTATGCCACAATCTTCTGTTGGTTCTTCTGATGGACCTTCTGATGTCGCTACCTCTGCCTCTGCCAGTTCCTCTGCTGTCGCTAGTACCTCAGGTAGTGCTACTGCATTTACGTCTTGTCATGATATATCTGATTGGATTATCGATTCTAGTGCCACACAACACATCTGTCGAGATCGAGAGAGACTAGAGTCCTACAGGGACATTCCCCATGGTCGTCCAGTACATATCGCAAATGGTACCCATTCCCCCCTCATTGGACAGGGGGAGGTCGTTCTATCTCCTTTCATGCATCTACAGAATGTTATGCATGCTCCCGCGTTCTCCATGAATCTGTTGTCTATTAGTCAGATTACGAAGGATTTGCACTGTCGTGCTATATTTAACCCCTCTTCTCTTATTTTTCAGGACATACTAACGAGCAGGGTGATTGGTTGTGGCTCTGAGCAGAATGGTTTGTATCGGCTGGTCCGGAATTCTTATGCTGGCGTCTCTTCTTATTCCGCCGGACCAGTATCTCCGTACATATGGCATATTCGCTTTGGTCATCTCCCGCTCCAGAAAATGCGACTCCTTCTGCCTCAGATCTCTCCCAGTTCTACCTTTCGCTGTGAAGCATGTCAGTTGGGAAAGCATCATAGGTCTAGCTTTCCTAGTCGTCAGAGTCGGAGCAGTTGCTCCCCGTTCGAGTTGTTGCATAATGATATTTGGGGTCCGAGTCGTGTTCCCGATCATCAGGGACACAGGTTCTATCTAGTTGTAGTGGATGATTTCTCTCGTGTCTCTTGGGTCTTTCTTTTAAAGAATAAATCTGAAGCAGGAGATGTGATTAAAAATTTGATTAATGAAGTGCAGAATGTTTTTTTCTTCTACTCGAGTTATGGTAATATAGAGGAGCTTACCCACCATTTCTCTATATCTCCTCTTGTCTACTTCAGCAGAGTCATCATCATACAGCTTCATGCTTGGATCCATGGGAATACTCGATGGTTTGCATTCAGCCATGCCTATTTCAGTCAAGAAATCTGTAATGTACTTCCTTTGGGTCATCACTAGACCTTGTGCATTCCTGGCAAATTCCAACCCCAGAAAGTATCTTAGGGTTCCAAGATCCTTCGTGACGAACTGACGGCCTAGGAACGCTTTTGCCCTCTCTATTCCCTGAACATCATCTCCTGTAACCAGAATATCATCAACATAGAACATGATGACAACCGTACCTGTAGAAGACTTCTGGATAAACAATGAGTGGTCTACATTCGATCTCTTGAACCCCTGTCGTTCAATCAGATGAGAAAGTTTCCGAAACCACGCCCTTGGGCTCTGTTTAAGGCCATAAATTGCCTTGTGAAGTCTACACACCATATGCTTCTCCCCCTCAGCAGTAAACCCTGGTGGTTGCTGCATGTAGACTTCCTCCTGCAGATCTCCATACAAGAAAGCATTCTTGACATCAAGTTGAGATATAGTCCAGTCACGTACTACTGCAACTGATAAGAGTATGCGAAGAGTAGAATGACGAGCCACCGGAGAAAATGTATCTATATAGTCCATACCATAGGTCTGTGTGAAACATCGCGCGACCAACCAGGCCTTGTATCTATCGAGATTGCTATATGCATGGTATTTAATTGTGAATACCCATTTACAGCTAACAATGGATGCGTCTGGAGGAGCAGTAACCAAGCTCCATGTACCATGAGACTGTAAGGCACGCATCTCATCTTTCATAGCTATTCGCCATGAATCAATCTTCATAGCTTCCTGATAGGTCCGTGGTATGTCTACGGACGACAAAGCTGCAGCAAATTTTTGAAAGCGCCTGTGAGGCGATGAAACGACACCTGAGAAGCAAGGGGATAAGATGCACACGTCCTCTTTTGCTTTCGGATAACAATGGGAATATCTAGGTCATCGTCCACTGTACTGGTTGGTAAAGTCTCCTCCTGCAATGAAGAATCCTGCACATGTACCATATCTGACCTGTCAATAGTAGTGTCATCAAAACATACTTGAGGCGTGATGGATGTCTGACGTGTAGCCTAAGCAGGACCTGACCGACGCGTATAGAATTTTGGTAAATGTGGGATAGACGGTTGTGGAGGTGGTGGTGGCGGAGAAGGTGGTGTTGTAGATGGCGTAGTAACTAGTGCAGGAGTAGACTCAGGTGAACCCCAACTAGGAGGAGTAGGGACATAGACCTCATCATTTGTAGTGGATGGTACCAGCCTGTCACCTGCAGGTGAAAAATACATAACAGACTCAAAGAATGTGACATCAGCACTGACAAAGTATTTCATGTTTATGGGGTCATAACATCGATAGCCCTTCTGAGTCCGAGAGTAACCGACAAAGACACACTTGACAGCTCTAGGAGAGAGTTTGTCAAGTCCTGGAGTGAGAAGATGAACAAAAGCAACAGTACCGAAGACACGAGGAGTCTGTGAGAATAATTCCTTATCAGGAAAAAGAATAGATATAGGAATTTTCTCACCTAGGACAGATTACGGCATACGATCGACCTGATATTGCCTTTGCAGTAAGTCGGGTGAGTCAATTTATGGAGCAACCAAGACAAGTTCATATGGATGTCGTGTACATGATACTAAGGTATCTAAAGTCTTCTCCAGGTTCAGGGTTGCTATTCCGAAAGGGCACATATCTATCTATTTCAGCATGTGCAGATGCCGATTATGCAGGATGCCCTAAGGATAGAAAGTCAACCTCAGGATTTGTCGTCTTTATTGGGAGCTCTTTGATCTCTTGGAAAAGCAAGAAGCAAACTGTTGTGGCAAGGTCCAGTGCAGAATCTGAATATAGGGCTATGGCGCAAGTAAGCACGGAGATGATATGGGTTCGATCTGTGCTAGAGGATCTACATATAGCCGTACCTTTACCTATGCAGCTCCAGTGCGACAATCAGGCAACATTGTTTATTGCCAACAATCCAGCATTCCATGAGAGAACAAAGCATATTGAAGTTGACTGCCACTACACTAGAGACTTGATCCAGAGAGGCTTAATATATACATCTCATGTGAGCTCAGGGGATCATACTACTGACATACTCACCAAGTCGTTGCTCAGAGGACCCTTCGAGAGATGCTCTTCCAAGCTGAGCATGATCGACATCTATGCTCCACCTTGAGGGGGAGTGTAGAGAGTATTATTATTATATGTACCTTTTCGTATTTTCTTATTGTTCTCTGGACTACTATGTATTTTACCCGTGAGGTCTCTCCCTATGTAAGAGATGCTAGGGTTCCCTTGAATAATAAGTTGCTCATTTCTTCCAACAGAAAGAAACGGCAAAGAATATATCACGACGCAACCTAAGCCAACCGACAAGACTGGAGCAAACACTTTAAGGAAGCAAGACAACGCATTGCCACGTTTTTTCCTCTCTGGCACCCTCATGATGAAGATTGCGATTGATATTCTATGTTAGCCTACTACAAAAGATATGTGGGACATTCTCTCACCACATACTCCCAGATGAAGAATGAAAGGAAGATCCTTTAGCTCCAGTATGACTTCTTCATGATGAAGCAGGATGGCCAGACTTTCTGCTCATGAAAGCATGGCATGTTTGAGAAGCTTCATAGCTACATGCCCCCGAGCACTAATCCCGAGCAGTTGATGACCTACAGAAACACCATATTAGTGGGTTTTTCTTGCATCTCTTGATCCTTAGTATGATCTACCCTACATGTACTTCTATCCAACTTATGGAAGAGACCTATAGCTGTTTGAGCCGGATTACGATTCCTCCTGCTTCTGCTACTCAAACCTCCTCTGTTATGGCAACATCTTGCGACAGAGGAGGATCGGCACAGTTCAGAGAATGTGGTATCCATGCCAGAGAAAGTGGTCGCTCTTGTATGCAGTGTATATATCGCAACTGCATGGGGCACTTTAAGGGCCCGTTTGGTTAATGGGGTACCCCGGTGTACCCCGGTGTATCCCCCTCCAACCCTGGGTTGGAAATCTATCACAAATCAATGTCATGTCACATCACATTCCTTATTCCAACCCTCTCCCAACCCTCATAACTATCCAAACACCTACTACTCACAAGTGGATACCCCAGCCCACCCCATCCCAATAACCAAACAGGCCCTAAGGATACATGCTATCAGAAGCATGGTCTCCTTGCATCCGCTCATGTTACTGAGTAGTTTAATCCCATTGTTAGTCCTGCCAATCAGAAGTATGATGATCTTGCCACCTGTTAAAGGGAGTTCATGGGCCTTTCAGATGGTACTACTAGTGTTCCTCCGACCTCATCTGACATTAATGCCTCTGCAAGCACCTCAAGTACAGCTTATGCTCTTACCGCCTTTCACAGTGCGGATATTTAAGAATGGATCGTGGACTCTGGAGCGTCTCATCATCCATGTGGTGTAGAGAACAGCTCATATCCTACATTAAGATTGGACGATTTTTCATCGATGTTGATGGGTGATATTCTCCCATTACAGGGCAAGGAGAGATTCACTTAATGCCTTCCATGTTTCTGTGGAATATGCTACAATTATGGATCGAAATATCCCCCGATATATCCTCGATATATCGACAAGTTAGGGATACTGATATTACCGGTATAACCTTGGATACAGATAGGAGGCGATATATTAGTGATATGTCATTTAGTATCATCGATATTGATGAAATTCTAAGTATTTAATGCAAACCTTTCATCATTTCAAGTTATATCATCGTTATCATGTCAATATTGATGTTGTATTATCGATATCAACTATGTTAGTTGAATTCACTGCTTGGAAGGTAATTTTAAATTCCTTAAGCTTTAAAAGTTAAGTTGTTGAGATTTTCTAGCCACTAGTTACATTAACACATTTGGAAACAAATTCGATACAAATAAATAATCAAATTTATGATTTGTAGCATATTTCAAAATATTACAATATATCAGCGATATTTCGATATCATTAGAGGCAGAGTTTCGATATTCCGGTGTATACCAAATTATATGATATCTTGCAAGATATCTACGAAATATCGGCAATTCATTTCATATGAATAAAAAATTAAAGACTACAATGCAAATTTTTCCATATATCAATAAATATCGAATTGGTACCACCGATATGGTATCGATATTGCTCAGTATCACCTATTTTTTAAGTTTTGTCTAATTGTTTGGGATTTTGCTTCTATATATATTTTTTTGGTATTAGAAATACATTATGATTTATTTATTTTTCGAGATGGGGGCACTCGAATGGGGGGTTTCGCCTTCTTTTACAATGGAGAAGAAACAACTCTAGAGTTGATCAAGAAATGCATGCATATATGTTATTATATTCATTAGCTTGTTCGTATGATATCCTATATAGCTCACCATTTTATTTGTATATAATATGTGATGTGATGTAAGGTTTTTTTAAGATGTGATGTAAGGTTAATGTGTTAAATACACCTCCTTGATGTCACTAAGTTACTTTTTGAATTCCATCGTTTCCTTTCTAATATCTCTTAGCAGTCAACACTCAGCATTATCTCAGTCATGGCCGGTCCCAACCCCGGGTAAATGAGGAGGGTTGCATTAGGTAGCCGATAGCCAGCGTAAAACAGTCAAAGACAACTTCCTAAATAGTATTTTTTCTAAAAAAATACTATTTAAGAAGTTGCCTCATGACAGTCGGATCTTTTCAACATGGATTTAAGCAAACATACAGATTTCGTTGGGGCGTTCCCTACTTGTGACGCGTTGCATCGCCCGAATGCAATGAAAAATTGACAAGGGCCGCTACATCGCAGCCTGGATGTAGTTCAAAATTTGCAAGGGTTTTCGCATGAGGAACGCATGCGAGTAATTAAGCTAGCTCCGTTGCATCACTGCCCTGATGCAGTCAAAAATTTACAAGGGTTCTCGCATAATGGACGCATGCGAGTAAAGAAGTTATTCCAAAAGAGATTACAACGGAAGTTGCGGATTGGTAGTTGGAATATTGGCACTTTAACTGGAAAGTTGATGGAGATAGTGAATACAATGGAAAGAAGGAAGATTCATATACTATGTTTTCAAGAGACTAAATGGGTTGGAGAGAAAGCAAGGGAGATTGAGAAGACAGGCTTTAAACTTTGGTATTCAGGTAAAGATAAGGGTAGAAACAGTGTTGGAGTGATTGTTCATAAGGATTTGAAGGATTGTGTGGTTGAGGTGAAAAGATTCGGGGATCGAATTATTTTGCTAAAATTGGTGCTTGAAGAAGAAATTCTGAATATCATCTCAGTTTATGCACCGCAAATTGGTTTAGATGAAAGCATTAAACAAGCTCTTTGGGAGGATTTGGATAAGAGTCTACAAGGAATCCCACAAAGAGAGATGATTTGCATCGGTGGAGATCTTAATGGACATGTGGAAAAAGATGCTTCAGGGTATGCTAGTGTTCATGGAGGACATGGTTTTGGGGATAGAAATGAAGAGGGAAAAGTCATCCTAGATTTTGCAACGGAATATGATCTTTTCATAGCAAACACTCTCTTCAAGAAGAGGGAGGAACATTTAATTAGTTATAAGAGTGGGCCAACTAGAACACAGATAGATTACTTTGCGTTGAGGAGAAGAGATAGGTTGTGTTGTAAAGACTGCAAAGTAATCCCAAGAGAGAGTTTGACAATCCAACATCGTTTGTTAATCTTGGATGTACAAATGAAAAGGTTGGTAAATAAAAGGAGGGTTTCTAAGATAATTACAACTAGATGGTGGAATCTTCCACTGAAGCAAGCGAGCTTCAGGGAGAAGGTTTTAGAAGACTTATCTTGGAATTGTAGCAATAGTGCAAACGAGATGTGGGAGGCAGTAGCATCTTGTATCTGAAAGGTAGCCAAAGAGATGTTAGGCGAGTCAAAGGGAGGAGCTCCATGTCAAAAGGAGGCTTGGTGGTGGAGTGAAGGGGTGCAAGAGAAGCTAAAAATAAAAAGAGCTTGCTTTAAAGCTATGTCTAAGGATAGAATAGAGGAAACTATCACAAACTACAAAATAGCAAAGAAGGAAGCAAAGAAGGCCGTAAGCAAAGCTAAGTCAAAAGCTTATGAAGTTTTGTATAAAAATCTCGACTCTAAGGAGGGACAGAAGGATATATTCAGGTTGGCCAAAGCAAGAGAAAGAAAAACCAAAGACCTTTCTCAAGTGAGATGCATTAAGGACGAGGAAGGTCATATGCTTGTTACTCAGAAGGATATAAAGACTAGATGGGAGCAGTACTTTCATAAACTTTTCATTGGGGAAGGAAATCGAGATATCACTTTGGGTGATCTAGCTTGTAGTGAAAGTTACTTGAATCGTGCATGTTATAGACAGATACAAAGAAAGGAAGTAGAGGAGGCTTTGAAGGTTATGAGACCTGGAAAAGGTGTAGGACCGGATGACATCCCTGTAGAAGTATGGAGAGTTTTAAGTGAGCGTGGTTTGACTTGGCTTGCAAATCTATTCAATGTTATTTGGCGAAGCAAGAAAATGCCTGAAGAGTTGAGGAGTATCGTGGTGCCTCTTTATAAGAATAAAGGAGACATTCAAAATTGTTCAAATTGTAGAGGTAACAAGCTGATGTGTCACACTATGAAAATTTGGGAGTGTGTGATCATAAGAAGGTTGAGACAAATTTCCAATGTAAAAGAAAACCAATTCGGATTCATGCCAGGTCGCTCAACGACTGAAGCCATCCATTTACTAAGGAGAACAATGGAGATTTATAGAGCTAAAAGGAAGAACCTCCACATGATCTTTATTGATTTGGAGAAGGCTTATGATTCTTTCCCACGAGAGATATTATGGAGAGTGTTGGAGAAGAGACAAGTACCTGTCCTATACATTAACCTCATAAAGGACATGTATGATAGGGCTTTATCTTGTGTAAGGACCCTGTCTGGGAAGACTGGATATTTTGACATCAACATTGGTTTACATCAAGGTTCTGCTTTGAGTACATTTCTTTTTACTTTGATTATGGACGAGTTGACCAGTCACATTCAGGATGAGTTACCTTGGTGTATGTTATTTGCTGATGATATTGTGTTAATTGACGAGACTAGATATGGAGTAAATGAGAAGCTTGAGGTCTGGAGACATGAGTTGGAGACTAAAGAATTTCGTACAAGTAGAGCTAAGACGGAATATATGGAGTGCACCTTTGATGGAAGCAATGGTGAAAGAATCGAGGTAAAAATTTGTGACGATAACATTCAGAAGAGAGATTCCTTTAGATATCTGGGATCTATTCTGCAACATGATGGGGAAATTGATGGAGGTGTTACTAATAGAATAAATACAGGCTGGCTAAAGTGGAGAGGAGCCTCTGTTGTTCTCTGTGATAAGAAAATTCCTTTAAAGATTAAAGGAAAGTTTTACAAAGCAGCCATGAATCCTGCTATGCTTTGTGGATCTGAATGTTGGCCTGTGAACCATAGACATGTGAAGAGAATGAATGTAGCAGAAATGAAAATGCTAAGGTAGATGTGTGGACACACACGTAAAGATCGGATTCGAAATGATACAATCAGAAAGAAAGTTGGTCTACCTCCGATCAAGGATAAGATGCGAGAAAACCGCTTAAGATGGTTTGGACATTTGCAAAGAAGATCAACTGATGCACCAGTTAGGAGATGCGAGTGTTGGGATGTTGAGCCGGCTAAAAGAGGGCGAGGACGGCCCAAGAAGTGTTGGAAAGAGACCATACGAAGAGATCTTAGTTTTGTGGATATAAGCCCGGGATTGGCCCAAGATAGATCTGAATGGAGGCGAAGAATCCATGTAGCCGACCCTACTTAATTGTAAGAAAAGGCTTTGTTGTTGTTGTTGTAGTTGTAGACAACACTCATCATTAACAACAGTGATATGTGCGATATAATACCTACTGATATGCTAAATACACCTCATTCTTGCATGTATTTGTATGTTATTTATTGTTTTAGGAACTAGTATGATCTTAGTTTGCGAAAAAAATGCTTTTTTGGTCATTTCCGATGTTTCCACCATTATCGCTGATATATCCCTATATATCCCTGATATATCCCTTTTTGGACTGACCAATACGATGTCAAGATCGATATTTCGAACCTTAGCTACATGTGCTTGAATGTTCTATGAATCTATTATCTATCAGTCAAATTAACAAAGATATGAATAACCATGCCATTATTTACCCTTCTTTTGTTTATTTGAAGGTATACTCACTAGCAACGTAATTGGATGTGGTCGTGAGCAAGGGGGCATCTACAGATTGGTCCAGTCTCCATATTTTAGCAGATCTTCCATTCTTGTTGGACCAATCTCTTAATACCTCTGGCATCTTCGATTACCATGAAGCATTTATGTATGATCGTGTTCACTGTGGTATTTGAGGTCCTTTCCTAATATGCACTATTACAGGTCACAAATACTTTGTTGTTTTTATTAATAATTATAGCCAAACTTCATGGGTCTACCTTAAAGAAACAATCAGAGATCAACCGCGTTATAAAGACCTTAAAAAAGATCATGATTTCTTTTCTGTTAACATTAAACAATCTGATAATATTCTTGAGTTTATGCATAAAGATTTGGTCAGTTTATTTGGTTCTCGAGGAACTATAGTTCAGACACCATATCCCTATTTTTATGATTAATCGGGTCCCTCCTATATATTGGGAGATGCTACTCCATTCACACTACTTTATCCCATTGACTTACTATTTCCTTTACATTTGTGTGTTTTTTGTTGCATTAGTTTTGAGAAAAAATCACATAGGCAACCAATTAGGAATCATATTCGCCCTATACGGTGATGATTATTTTTTTTGTTAAGTACAGTAAGGAAGCCGCCTCTTCAAGAGGCGGCTTAAGCCAAAGCCGCATTCCGCAAAGGCGGCTTCCTCTTAATTATAGACAAAACCGCAGCGTCGCCCGACCCCCACCCGCATTCTCCCCCTGCCCCGCCCTCCAGCGCCCTTCTCTGTTTCCAAAGGCCGACGCCGCCCCCGGCGCCCCCTCCGGCGTCGTCAACTCTGCCGTCCGACGAAGACTACTCCGTTCACTCCATTGCTACCTAGGGCATCCTCACCCATCATCGAGTTGTCCAACATTGGCCAAAGGTGAGCTCTTCATCCCTTCTAGTAACCCTAGTATGATATTGTATGTGATGTGTGTGTCTATCGATACGTATAGGATGTCTACGGATATTTTGTGCTTCCGTCACTACGGAAGAACGATTACGAATTCGAGTACTTATCAAGGTGGAAGTATGAAACCGTTGAAGCTAGTTCCGAACATGAAGTGTTACCCTGTTGGAGAAGATTGTGTCGTTATTCCGGATCGAACGTACACATTATGCTACGTTGAAATTGTTTCACAAAATGGAGGGGAATGACAGTAGTTATTTGGCGAATGTTGAGTTTGATGATGACCTACAAGATGTCTTTGAGTATGCAGGAATGATGGGTTCATCATATCGTCTAATTTTATATGCAACCCATCAAGATGAGTCTTCCGCGAATGTCATCCGAGCATCTTCGCCTGTCACCCGTGCATCTTTACCTTTAATTCGAGGTCACGGAGTTGTTACCTTTGATATGAATGACACAATTACTCAGGAAATTGATCGCGTGAGCACTGATGAAGATGTAGCTGCGAATGATACGGAAGATGAAATGGAGAATGATGAGGATTCTGAGGAACGCATTGTGTCTGATATACCATTCTTTAATGTTCGTGGTGGTGATGGCTACATAAGAAATGACGAGGATGCCTTCGATGACGGCGACGGACTAAGTCTTGCGGAGGAGCTAAGGAACGGGATGACCTTTAAGTCGAAGGCTGACTTGGTCTACTCCGTGAAGATGTTTCACATCAAGAGACATTACAATTTTCATGTGCACGAGTTGAATAAGTCGGTTTGGGTTGTCTACTGCAGCGAGAAAGAGAGAGGTTGTAAATGGCGTTTGCGAGGTCACAGGCGACCACTAGACGGGCTATTTGTGATTTCTAAGGTAGATGTACCTCACACATGTTTGCATCGAGTAGCCAATCAAGATCATCCTCAACTTGATTGCAATTTCATGGCATAGAAGTTTCTCAACCAGATAAAAATTCCAACATCCGTCAGAGTTGCAATTTTGCAAGGCATGATTTCCGAGGATTATGGCTACATGGTCAGTCGCAGAAGGGTTTAGGATGCTAGACGCAAAGGAATAGAGATTGTATACGGGGATTGGGCCAAATCGTACAATGAATTGTCGTACTTATTTCGAGCATTTGAAACTTCCATTCCAGGTATTGTTACAGATTTGGATACTACTGATGTTGGTACTGGTTTAGTGTTTGAGAGGGCACTCTGAGCTTTTGGACCTTGTATCAATGCATTCAGGCATTGTAAGCCTGTTGTAAGTGTTGATAGGACCCACATGTACGGAAGGTACAAGCAGAAGATTCTTATTGCATGTGGATGTGATGTTGCCAATCATATTGTTCCCTTGGCTTTTGCATTTGTAAACGAGGAGGATGAAGCCAGTTGGGCGTGGTTCTTGGAGAGGTTGCGAGTTCATGTCTTTAGGGATCGTCCAGGGCTCATTTGTTTGTTATTTGATCGTGCAGCCCTACGTAATGAGGCTGCACAATTTCATCCTCCATATGTGTATTGGAGGTTTTGCCTACGACACATTGCGAGCAACTTCAACGACGTTCACAAGAATCAAAAGATGAAGAAAATGATCAAGTGGGCCGATAGTGTATACTCTCAATCCAAGTGGCAGATTTACATGGACAAGCTAAAAGAATAGAATGAAGATGCTCCCAAATGGTTTGATACACACGGCCCAAAGGAGCAGTGGACCATAGCGTTTGACGGTGGATACCAATTCGGCTATACCACCACTAACTTTTCCAAGAGCTATAATGTTGTTTTGAAAGATGCAATGTGTTTGCCAGTTGCCGCCTTAGTGCTGAAAACCTACTACAATTGTATTGGCTACTTTTACAAACGACATGTCGAGGCACTTGCTATGATTACTTGAGGTGACCGTTTCACCAAATTCGCCATAAATAAGTTGAAAGCGTGGGTGGACCGTAGCAACAGTCATCGAATAACCCGTATAAGAGGTGCTCCCCTTCACCTTTACGAGGTAATCACGGGGCAACGGTTAACACAATTCGGTTTGAAAGGAGGGAAGAAGCATACGGTCCTACTTAGTGACCTCTCTTGCACGTGTCAGAAATGACGGGTACACATGATACAGTGCTCCCATGCTTGTGCTATCATGTCACATTTGAATGTCGACGTGGAAGAGTACGTGGGTCCATGGTACTCATGGAGTGCTCAAAAAGAAATTTACGAAGGTATTTTCTTCCCAATTGACGATAAAGATAAGTGGCCAAAATTTGAACATGATATTGTAATCTCCAACCCTACTAGATTGAGGATAAAGGGTAGGTTGAGGTCTAAAAGGATCCATAATGAGATGGATATGAGGGAGTCGGTTGTTCCTACACAATACGGATCATGTCACGCACAAGATCATAACGTCAGAGATCAACAACATTCCACCAATAACACAAATAAGTGTGGTCTGTGCAGAGGGGAAGGTCACAATAGGAGGAAGTGCCCAAACCGAGATTTACATGGTATTTTCTTGTAATTGTTATACCTTTTATAATACTTTCATATTTTTTTGGTATCTAATGGGTTGATATTATAATGCAGATGGAGCCGGGCCCAGCTGATCATTCAATTCTTCGTCAGCAGCGACAGCACCGTTCACGTGTTGTTTGGTTTGGGGATGTAAGTATTCGAAAACTTGTTAATGTACAATTGTAACATTTGGCAACCTATTATTCTAACATTGTACCTTTACAGGTATCCAGGTGGCTACGTTGTAGGAGACGCGAAGGTGCACTGCGTCGATCACAGTTAGATGAGAGATTAGTGGAGCACGTATACACAGCGAGATTTTTTGGGGTGCTGCAGCTAGAGTTCATTTCCTTGGATTGGCACTTGTTGATGCCTTGGTGGAGAGATGGAGACCGGAGACGCATACTTTCCATATGCGTCATGGAGAGATGACCATCACTCTCCAAGATGTTGCATTGTTGATGGGTTTGAAGATAGATGGGCATGTTGTGATTGCACAGACTACCTCGTCAAGTTGGGCGGATCTTTGTGAGAGATTGTTAGGCGTGCGTCCACATAGGCCAGATATTGATGGTGCTCGACCTTACAGGGATGCATTTGATCTCCAGACTCCTGATCAGGTAACAAATTAACTGGCACTTTCTATCTTATTTAATATTTTTGGTGACACTACTTATGTAACAGTTATGTAACAGGTTATTTGGGAACCATATACCGCTGAGATCATGAGCTCTTTCCCTGCATATTGCCTAGAAGGGAAGGATCTATACACTGCCAGGGTATCACTCATTCATTTTTGTATCGTGGAGTTGTATGCGCCCGATAGAGTCCTATGCCAATTTGGTGCGGTCCAAAAGATCCCAGTCCAGTGTGACACATCTACGCATCTTCACAGCATTGATCTCTGAGTGAAGACATCCGTTGATTGGGTACAGTTCCATGCAAACTATGCACAGATGTGGAACAATCGACGTGACTACATGTTGGCTACGACACCAATTGGCCACGGAGGTGCAGACGTATCTGCAGATTATATGGCATGGTACAATCACATCACACGACGATTTATAGGGAGACATGGATGCGTGCTCGATTTGGTGGTATGTTAGCGTCATTTCCATTGATAAAATTTTTCTTTAGTGGAGATATTGAGTAAAGTTTTTCATTTTGCAGGTAACACGATTAGATGAGATTGTTCACCTTGTGGGACCTAATGAGAATGTCATCCGATTGGTGACAGACACTCGTCGCCTTCTCGACGACTCTATCCAGCGACAATTCAGGGATGGACTCCATAAAGATGAGGAGGATGAGGAGGGAATACTGACCGATGGTACATCTTCACAGCAACATGGACGTGGTAGACGACATGGACGTGTATGCAGAACTCGAGGAGGACGAGCACATCCCCATGTCGAGGACCTACAAGCTTCAGGGGTGGAATATCAAACTCCAAATGTTGAACATGAGTCTGAGAGAATACAACAAACTCCACATGCACCGAAGAGAGATAGGTCACATAGCGAGGCTGGACCATCGCATCGTCATTCTCCATTACCTCCATTAGACTATGATATAATGGTTGACGAAGAAATCTCACAAATTGAGCACATTGATCGTGTTAATCTATTGTCTTCATTCTCAGTTGAGCCCACTATAACACTTCCTGAACAAGCCCCTGCATATCGTCAATATATACGAAGGAGGCGACACATGTGATGTTATATGAGTGGTTCTGTAGTATGGTTGTTGTATCTTCTTTATGTAAACAATGTAACTTTTAAACTTCATTAACTATTAAGCGTTCTGTTGAAATTTTCACTTATGAGTTCTTTTAAAGGCATGGAATTTTTTGATATCTATATGTCTCATCTACAGCTAGGAAAACATCAAGCCACATAAAACTGTGGCTTATTGTTTTCTGGCTACTGGCACGGAAGCTGCCTTTGCGGAATGCGGCTTTGGCCTAAGCCGCCTCTTGAAGAGGCAGCTTTCTTAAGGTAAAAGCCGCCTTCTCAAGAGGCGGCTTCCTTACTGTACTTCACAAAAAAAATTAACATCGTCGTATATGGCGAATACGATTCTCAAATGACTGCACGTCCGAATTTTCCTCCACTAGTTTTGTTCACAACTTTTATGTCAAAAATAAGTTGCCTCCTCATACAATCAAATGCATCTTCTTGTGGTATTCTAGAATCCAAAAGGAATATATATGTCGTGATCCATTTAAACATCGTTACTTAATCTCCACTGATATTATATTTGAGAAAAAATGTTTTTTCCTCAGATATCGGGGATGTTCCTTTAGAGTTCCCTCCTCTGTTCCATGTTTATGAAAGAGTGGCACATACAAGAGCACGAGATGGTTCCTTGATGGATTGTGCCAGATTTCCAGGTTGATGATAAGGAAACAGATGATCCCTCACATGCAACTACAGATGGCCGTCTAGACGTTGCCGGCGGCCTTCGCGGGTCTGGAGGCAATTGGCTTCTTGCGTTTGGAGGCGGAGAAGGTCACCGCGATGGGGCTGGAGACCGCAGGATGCGAAACCCTTGACAGAAGATGGAGACGAATTGGAAACGACATTTACCCTTGACAACATACGGACGAAACCCTTAACAGCAGACGGAGACGATGGGGCTGGAGACGCTGGAGACCGCAGGAGGCGATTGGGAAACGACATATACACGCACGCGTCCTACACGAAGACGGAGGCGCAGGGAAGGAGGACAGGATTGGGGAGGATTCTCACAACTAAATCTCAGCAAGACGGATAAAATCTTAAGGACAAAAATTCAGCACATCTACACAACAAGCCAAAAACATCGAAACTACACAAAAGAGCATCGAATTCCTCACATTCATGGCGTTGACAGCTCGGTTCCGATATACTCTTCTCCCCAGCACCTCCTGCACCTAAACCCAAACTGAGCAAAATTTAACACAGTGCAAAAACCATATGCTCAGCGTTGCGCGTACCAATCCGATAACCACCGGCGGAACCACCCTCGGATCAGCCGTGCCCACTTTTTGAGGCACCAGATAGGATCTGAAACAGCACTTGATTAGTTGCTAAGAGGGGGATATAGAGATGGGTAAGATTTAAGAACGAACCTTGGAAGATTCTGGAGGCAATTCATGGGTAAAAGATGTGATCGAGGACGAGAGGCAGAGCAGAACACAGGAGTATGGGGTGGCAGAGGAGAGGAGGGAGATTTTTATGTGTGGGCTCCCGTATATATGTTGGAATCAACGGTGTTTCTAAAAGCAGGGAAAGGATATATACGATATTTTTGGGATCGAAAATTCAGAAGTATGGAAAGATATTATGCGAAGGATTTTAAAAATAGGTACCTTTGCACATGTTCCTATTCAAGATTGTGCGTTACATTTATACCCTTACTTTTCTTGCAATAGCACTTGCACCCCCTACATTTTTTCACTGTTGGTAGTTCTGCAATTCGGTTACTTCACCTTCTATTAGGTGTGTCTGACCAACTGCAGACAGTTAAAACTGCCAATCCTTCTCGGACTATGCCAAGGCGAAGCACCACTTGAAAGCTCCTCTTATGCCTCAACTGTTGGAGAATCATAATGCTATTCTCGGGGATCTGACATCACCCACAACTTCCTCTCTTCACATGATATGGATCAACGAAGGCTCGAAATACTCGATCAACACATGTGAGATAAACTATGATCAACATCCTATCATCAACTCTTCACTGCAATACATACTTGATCTATTTTTAAAATGAGAAAAGGGACTATGCCAAGGCGAAGCACCTACTCTGTTCCTTTTTTTTCACTTTCTTTTTTTTAGAAAAATGCTTCTATAGATTTTCATAACTATATCCGTCTAATATGTCATTCAAATTTCACCATAAACGGGTACTCCTATACCCTTCATTCAGAACAGGTAATTTTAACGATCATAGATTTGTTGTAATCGACTTGTTCTGGATGGAGGGCATAGGATTCTCCGTTTCTGATGAAATTTGAGTGACATATTAGAGGGATATATTTATAAAAATCTACGGAAGCATTTTCAAAAAAAAAAGAAAGTGGAAAAAAAAGAAAATGGAGAAGAAGTAGACCCCTTTCCTCTTCTAAAATACTCTTAAAGTTTTGCATTCAAAGCCCAAATAGATGCCACACCAGAACAAACTAACTAGTGGACAAATCAAACTCCATAATTTTGATAATGTATTGTAACGGTTGAAACTTTTCCAAAAAAAATAAAATAAATCAAATCCATTATCAAATTTCCATATATCCCCATATCACCATTATTGTGTTAATTATTAACCAATTGAATGGGTTTAATTATCCCATTAATTTCCCTATGGACAACCACTAAAAAGACTATAAGTCTTGCAAACCCCCACATCACTTTCCATTGAAAAAGAAAGGAGGAGGGGGTGACGAAGAGGGGAAGGTAATGAGCGAGTTACCTTACCTGGATCCTTCTTCATCATAGGATACGACGACGAAGGGTCGAGGGAGCACAGGGTTTGTCGGTGTGTACGAAGTTGCGCGAGCAAACGCGGCTTGGGGTGTTGGATTCGGACTTGAGGTATCTATCGATTTAAGGGTTGCATATAAATCAAGATCAAGTTTTGAGATACAATTTATAGATATATGTATCGAGTTAAGTTTTATATGTATGAATAAAGATCAAATCCAAAATACGATTTATAAATGTATGTGTCTCATAGGAAAATGCATGTATGCAATGATTTAATTAGAGATAATGCATCTAAATGTATGTCTCGAACTCCTAAAATCATTGTTACAATCTAGACGGTTGCCTTGATACAAGTATATATGAACGTGTATTATGTCTCTTTTCCATTAGTTACATAAACCTTGAAGTTGAGAAATGTGAGCTTATATTGTATTGATTCCTCAACCATAATTGTAAATGAATTGATTATGCCTAATATTGTTTGTCATTTATCTTTACTATTGGGATTTCATACTCGTTCAAAAATTCTATACGTATAAATTCACAAGTTGCTAGTTATTAACTCTGCTAGTAGGGGGTTATGGTGGTATTATACCTACATGACAACACACCTTTTGGTTTTAATTGTCAAAAAAGAGAAACAACCTGTCAATGCCGTCTATAAAATATATATTGAATTAGAAAGAACTAAACTAAATTAAATGTGTAATCACATAGATATATTATACTTTATGTATTCCATTCACCAACAAATTAATATACCATTCATGTTATGTTGATTATTTATAAATACACAATTATACCTAGCTACGTGAATATTAACTTTAGCTAGTCCAACTTTTACGTATGAAAATTAGTCCAATATCTTATTGACAAGCTATCGTTTAAATTGCTAATGTGAATTTTGTTCTTTTCCAAAAAAAATTATATCAGACATTATCAATCTAAAGAAAAGTAAGACACAAAAATGGATAAAGTAAAATAGGTATTTTTATTCACAATTATAATGAGAGATCGGTGTTCTAAGAAAGGAAAAGCAGCACCATATGGTATTAAGTTTAATTTATTAGTAACATATCAGTGAACATATTCTCCGGTACAAAGACCTAAATTACCATTAAAGTAAGTGATGAAACTATTAATTAAAAGAAATGTGAGGTATAATAGATCATGTGTTTATAAATATATAACATCCAATAATGATTATCAAGGCAATTATGTAATCAAAGTTTACATCAAGATTTAAGGTACACACTCATAAAGTGCACATGAAAGATTGTAAGGAGTGGTGTTAACACAATGAGCAACATTGCAGTGCACGGAATCACAGAGACAAAAGCTAAGTCATCTATAGTTTTAGCTACACTGTCATGTCATGGACCGTAAGTACAAGCAGTTGAAAGCATATAACAAGATACGTACATTAAAGTTGTGCAAGAAAATGATTTATAAAGATAAATCATTTTGAGTTATACAAGAAATGGTTAAATAAAGAATAAACCATTATGAGTTATACAAGAAATGGTTTGATAAAGAATATATCATTATGAGTTATGCAAGAAATGGTTTAATAAATGATAAACCATTACATGTTGTACACGAATTTATTTAAGAAAAGTAAACCATCAAAGTCATGGGGGGTAAAATGTAAAGTGATTCATATGATAAAAGAAACATGTACTTGCTATGAATCATATGAAATATGCCCCACAAGATGAAACAACTGTATGTCATATTTTATTATGCAATTTACATATGTATACACATGATTACGAAAGAATCCAAATTGTACATATTATGAACCGAACTTAGACATGCATGTAAACAATTAAGCACGTAATGGTGTTTGCCCATGAAAACTCAAGTACATGCATTGTAATGGATTGAAAGACCGTTAGAATTCCCATGCATGGACACCGATGCATACTGAGCATTAGGCTCATGGAAAATTGTGTTTATCTATTTCAACTGCAGGCAGTGTTCATCATGCAAATAGGATCGTGCAACGATTTCATCAAGGTATTTTGGTGTGGTATGATTATTGCATGAACATGAAGGATATCTATATGCACAATGGAACCAAGGACAGATTATTGTATTAGATATTTAAAGTTTTCAATCATATCATTGTTGGTGATGTAACGATGGAACTCTTAGTTAGAATTGAATTTTATGGATCTTTTTGAGAATGATTTTTTATTACTAATTGACTAGCATGCATGATGTGGTAAAATACGTACCCCACACTATTTTTGTATATTTCAATTATAAAAAAATGCTCAGAAAAATCCAGAGAAAATATTTTTTGGTTTAAAATGCTTTGAATTTTTTTTGGGATTTTTTGTAGAATTTTCAGATGTTTTTGTAATTTTCTAAAAATCAAATAGTGGTAAAAATGATAAACGGTACGCATTCAGGAGTAATTTGCAACTTAAAAATATTTTAAGTATCCAAAACTCCTGGCAACTATTTTTATGCTAAAATGTAGACAAATATCTACATACACGAACTAAAATCACTATTTTTAGATTTTTCTGTAATATGATTTTTATAAGATTTTGTGTAATTTCTATTTTTTTGGATTTTATAAATAATTAATGCACAAAATTGGATAAGAAATAAATTGCATCAAATAAAACTAATCTATTTTTTTGGAATTTTTGGAGCAATATTCAATTTTTTTATGAATTTTGAATTTTGGGAAGAGAAAATGACATTGTTTTTTATTTTTTAATAATATTAAATAAAATCAAAATACAATGCAATTTTTACACATTGAATATGCACATAACATGAGTCTAAATTAATTTTTTGGAGAATGTTTTTGGCACAAAACACATTTATTTCAATATAAAAGACAAGCGATAAATAGTCTGGAAATACAGGGTCTGAAATGTGGATAGTTAATGTTTTTACATTAAATATTCAATAGGAAATGAATAGAAGGCAAAAGGTGCAATTTACCTAGTGTGTTGTACACGTGATGCTCTATCTGAAAGGGTCCTCTTCACAATTTGTAAAACTTCCAAGGACTTTTATGCAATTTGCCCAAAAATTTTAATCTGAGCTGATAAGGGACTTTGTGCAATATCAAAGATATCTGAGGGCTTTAATGTAATTTCACCATTTTTTAATAATTTCCCTAGGGTTCCTTTTCCGCTTCGTTGTTTGTTCTCACGCAAGAGAAGTGTGGCGTCGCCACTACTCTCTCTGTTTCTTCTCGCGCAAGTATGGGAATGACGCCACTGGGACTGGCGGAGCAGGGCTACCGTGGTGGAGGGCAGACGTCGGTGACGACGATGGAGGCACGTGCTTGCGTTGGGCTGGAGTCGATGGTGACAATGATGAAGGATAGGAGGCAGCGCAACCTGGGGGGATGGAGAATGGGAGGGGTGCATTGTCCTGGATGAGTCATTGAAGGGCGCCGCTCTCATGGGCGGCGGAGGCAGGCATCTAGATGTGCAGCCTCACGCAGGGTTGCGGGCGATGGTCGGTGGGCTCAGGTGCAGGTGCTTCTCGCACGAAGGATGGTGGTGGTGGTGTCGGGATGGTGGAGGAGGCCGCTATAGGTGGCTGCTGACCGAAGAGGCGATCGGTCACGGTGGTGAAGGTGCCCCATCAATCAGCCGGTGGGGATGGTTGGGGCGAAGCGACGCTACCGTGGTGGCGGCGTGGTGCTCGACGGGCGGTGGGAGGCGGTTGCAGCTGGAGGGGAGCGCCGCCCGCGGCTGCTTTTTTTATTATTTTTTAAATTTTTGTAAAAATAGAACATAGTGAGAATAATTTTTTATTTTATTTTATTTTTTAAGAAAAATAGAAAGCTGTGATAGAAGAATCTTTTTTATATAAATTTATTTATTTATTTATTGTGTTTTTATTTATCTGTAAATATTGTATATTTTTATATTATTTTAACTTAAAATAAATAAATAAAGAAAGGAAAAAATAAAGAAAAAAAGAATATTATATATATGTAAAATATACAGGCGGACCTGAACTCTGAGAGAAGGTCAAGACTTGACCTGATCGACCAGGAATAAAGTAGGGGGGATAATGTCCTTAATCAGAAAATCCAAAAAAATGTTGTGTTGTAAATAATTCTCACTTATTTTGTATATATCTATATAAAACTAACACTATTTTATTTGTACATAAATTGACCTCAAATAAAACAACTTTCAAAATTAAAGTTGTAAATAAAAATGTTTTCTAAATGAAAAAATGTTTGCCAAATAAAATCATGCATATACTAAAATTAACCACATTCGGAAAATGCCATTAAGCGATAATTGAATGATCAATTCCAGCTCCATATTAATTCAATTTGAATTAAACTCACTTCCATTGTATTCTAAATTAAATTGTCTTTAAAATGACTGTGATTCCATAATTTTTGGAGTTACGGTTGAAAAGCTGATTTTCTAGGATGGTTTGTGCAATTTTACCATTTTGTTACATATTGTATTTTTAAATATTTGTAAATATTTTACTAATTATTTAAAATAAAAATTTTAAACAAAAAAACTAATTTCCTTATTTAACTTTGTATATAATGTCATATATATATAGAGAATATGTATATAATTAATTTTCTTAAATAACTACCACAAATATTAGCATTCATTTTTCAAATTACTGAAGTGACCAAAATATAAAAAATTAGTTAATTTTTTAAAATTTTTTTAAACACTAATTTCTTTTATCTTATCTCATTTCAATTTTTCTCTTATCTCTTATATTTATTTAAAATTTCAAAAATTCAAATTCCATTCTTCTATCTATTAATATGGATCCTCATTTCTCTTTTCAACTTGATCAATCTTTGGTAAGAGGAGCATGATTTTCGAGAGTCTTCTTATCGCAGAAGGGTGCCTAGCCTCTAAGCCATCCATTGATAGCGAGTCGGCCTTCGTCGAGGCGATTAAGTTTTTTTCTGCTCCTAAGGTGAGATCCACATTTTTCTTCTCTTATTTTTATCCTAGGTTAATCGTAGTTTTATTTTCTCGCATTAAGAATGTGGAGTTAGTATTAAATACATGTGTTTTATACAGGATTTCAAGCTAAACTAAATGAATAAAAATGATGAAATGCATATTCATCAGCCGCCTACGTGGCCTACCTCTTCTCTTACCACCCGCCTCTGACCATCCAATACCCTTAGGTCGCCTTCATCTCAACTATTCCTCCTATCTTCTTCCACAGTCATCTGGTCATCGCCTTCTTTGCATCTGGACCGCTCCATCATGCCTAAACCACAACAACCCGGTCCCCTCACCATCCTACGGCTACCATCATGCCACGTCTTCCACTCACTCTCCGTCGTAGTATGAGAAACCAAGATCCTCATCGACCATCACCTCCTCCATGACATCCATACGATATGATCATTAGATCAGATCTCAACTGCCCCTCGCCGCCTCCACGAGGGCCATTGGATTGATATATCCAACAGTTGGAACTTCGTCCCTACCTCCAAACACCTCTCCCCCAACCGTTTCACCTCGCACCAGCCACGACCCCTTCCTATTTTGGAGAATGTCTCCAACCCTCTCTCCTCAACATAACGGCCACCTCGCGCAGCCCTTCGATCCTTCTCCCTTGCGTAATTGCCATCGACCCTTGCCATCACTTACAACCATCAAGCCAGCCATTTAAACAATCCTCAAAACGATCGGACCACCCTCCTATAAAAAGCCTCTGCTCCGCTTCCAAAACCCTCATCCACCATTCTAGGCTTTAGCCCAGCTTCGCCCTCCCCTTCAGTGATAGCGGAGGGGCGGATAATCGAGGCGACGACGACTCTCCACCTCGGTGTCAACCCCAACTTATTCAGCTGTGTCCGATGGCTCCGCCCCGCTCGAGATCGCTGGACTGGCCTCCCAACATGTGCAAAGACCTTGGACTTCCTCTAAAGCCCAGCCCAGGACACCTCCTCCATCAAATCCCCACTCCGACGAGGTATTCCCCTCCCAGATTTTCCTTGCTCCATAAAAATTTGAAAAATAAAAAACTTTTCTTTGATTAAGACATTGACTACTAGTCTTAAAAATGAGTAGCTATTTTTCAGCGAGGGAACTTGGTCTTCCTTAGCAGAGTGGGTGGTTTAGAGGATACTATATATGGATCCGTCCTTAAGGAACACGGGTCCATCTAAAGACCTCTACTTACACCCATACTGACTGAGAGTAGATGCAACTATTCATATGAGTCTGGACCAGTCATTGTCTCTCAAAAGAATTAAAAAATGAAATTTAAAATCAATAAAAATTTGTAAAAGAAATCACAAAAAAATTACTAACCAAGGAGTTGGTGTATTCTTGACACATTCACATTCACACAAGGCTTGAGGATGTTGAGGACACTTGATTTCTGTGATCTTGAGAGTCTGAGTTAACATGCCTTAGTCATTAGGATTTTAAACTTAATAATCCACACTTCTCTAGTTTGAAAGATTTGAGTGCTATATTGCACTTTTCATCTTTACCTTCAAAAAGAATACGATCAATACAATCACACTCACAACTACATGATTGAAGAGATGAGTTGAGTTATCACTTGAGGAACTAGGACTAGAGATTTGAGTTCAGACCCGATCTAATGATTCTCGAGGATGGGATAACGTTAATGAAGGATTCAAGAAACCTAAGTGTCAGCAAAATCTTAGCCAGTATGTGAACAAGTTCACGCGCTATCTCTTTGATATTTACCTTTTTCTAGAGTATAATAAAACTTAAATTAATTTTTGATCAATGTGCACCAACTTTTGGTAAAAGTAGTGGAGCTAGCCAAACAAATGAAATGAAAATAGAGAGAAGTTCTCTCAAAGAAAATCTCTATCCTTCAAAGTCAAATTACACAGAGCTTCCACCAAAGGCGAGCGCTCCCAAACATTTCCGAAATATCCACTTGGACCAAGCGCTAATTAGGACCAAGGAGTCGAGCTAGCACCATAAAATGGCTATGCATCGTATAGTGATACAAGTCTGGGTATCGAAGGTATCTTAGATACTCAGAAAAGACATACCCTGGTGTACTCCTAGAAAAACAAGTGCAGACGACTCTGAACTCTCTTGACGGACACATTGATCAACGAATAAATCTACTTGTGTTTAGTAATAAAGCACTCGAGAGGCCCCTTATTCCAATTTAAGGGAGAGGAAAATAGATACAATCCTATGCCCTCCATCATTTGGCCGTCCATCTACATTTCAAGTCTAACAAACTAATGAGATGGTTGACTGAAGCAAGAATAGACTTATTCCCTAGTGTTAAGGATGAGGTCCAGAGGAGAGTCTCTTGGACTAGAACTTCTAGTGATGCCTCGACTCGACTCCCATGAATGCAGTATACTAAATTTCATATCCCTATATTATATGTACAAAAAGAGAGTCCGATAATTAGAGAAGTTGGAATCCTTCTGACTAGAGCCTTGTTGAGCCCAGAAATTTTGGATTACTTAAATTAAGGGTCTTCAAAAAAATTGAGCCTTGAAACATTCACTTGCACTATCAAGAATTAATTTGACTCCTTCATTCTTTAGATGCTTAAGGACGGGCATGGTTTAAGTATAGAGGTATGATGAATCTCATATTCATCATGCTAAAATCAACTTTTTAATCTTCTATCTTAAATAATCCAATAAAAATCACCAATAATTCCTCATTATTATCTTGTATTATATTATGTATAATTAACCCATAATTATTGTATTTAATTACTATTTGTAATTATTCCCTCATCAAAACTCTTAAAAATTAGGATTAATCAATTGTCTACTCTTAAAAGAACTAAAAATACAAAAAAATCAAAACCCATAATCGATGTTTTCTAAACCTTTAAAAATACCCCTAATATATGCTTTTATACAAATGACTTCTTTTGTCTTTTGTCCAGAATGAAACTTGTAGATCTCATAGAGATCTACAACTTTCGTGTTTTGACTTTTTCCTAATTTTTCCTCTAACTATTTCTTTTAGATTTTTCTTTATTTTTACCTTTTCGAATTTTTTGATTGGACATGTGGCGTTCTCTGACAATTCCAAAATCCGTTGTGTTAAAGATGTGCATTTATGATCATGCATAAAAAATAATATGATTTGTCATTTCATTGTAGGTGGCGATCAGAATCGGTCAAGAAAATAACCACACAAAATATTTGTCAATTTTTAATGAATGTGGATTTATGTTTATTTAACTTGGGTAAGTATCAAGGTCGAACACAAGGAGGAAAAGGAACAACCTAGAGTTATGTCTATCAAAATTTGTGCATGGTTTTCAAGGCAGTTTTTTTGTAATTTTTTATGCAATTAAAGATGCAGAATTTAAATTCGGCCTATTTTAGGGACTAAAATGCAAATTACATTCAAACGATGTCCGTAAAATACGAAACTTGGCCGCAATGCAAAATATGATGAAATGAGTGCACTATAATGTTTTTGGATTTTTTGGATGCAATATGAATTTTTTATGAATTTTTAAATGCAAACAAAATGAATTTCAATAATTAATTATAATAAATATTAAACCTAATTATTTTCAAGGAACAAAATTATCTAAGATCAATCAATAGGTCATTGACCTCAGAAAAATCCTAAACCTCGAAAATATTAGTTTCAATACCTATTAAAAATCAAACATTGAAACATGCAAAATGATTTTTATAGGGCAAATTATGCATGCAAATGCAAATTTTTTTAGCAAAATGCCAAGCACAATTAATTCTATAATATGTGATTTTTCGGGAATTTTTAGAGCAATGGTTAATCAAATATAAATTTAAAGTACAAAGTGGGCAAAATATGCAAATTTCCACAAAAAATTAATTATTAATTAACCATCATTTACAAAAATATGCGGAATATGTCAAACTGTAGGTAATTAAATGACAAACAACATGCTATTTTTGGGTAAATAAAATAATATCATGTAGAGATCCAAAATAAAGGGGAAAGATAGGGGTACAGATGCAATAAAATAAATATAAATAAAATATGCAAGAGGGGGCCTAGTTGTAATTACCAAGATTCAGAGGGTCTTCTTGCAAATTCTACAGAGGGCACGTTCCCTCTGGTAGGTGGGGCTGAGGCGCAAATAGGAAGATCCTCTGGGGGTGCGCTGTAATTTACCCCCAAATTCACGCGCGGAGCACGTGACCAGGGGCGTTGAGGTCGGCTCGGTCGGAGGACTGTACGGGCCTTCACGTGTCGATGTCACGCGCTTCGGACGACCCGAGGCTCCTGGTGCGTGTGTTGGCTCGGGTCCAGGCTCGGGTTGGATCAGCACCGTCGATGTAGATGTGATCGAACGGCTGGAGAGTGTGGCCGACACACGGCCGGTGGGCATCGGTGGAGAGCAGAGTGGCGGAGCTCTGACGGAGAGGCGGTGGTTCCTGGGGATGATGAAGTCGTTAAAGCCGGAGTCGATAGCTGGTGAAGTACGACGTGGTTGAAGTCGATGTCGGTGGTGGTCACGGGCGGAAGTAATCACTGGTGGCTCGATGCAGGAGAGCTTGGTGGTCGTTGGCGAATACACACCGACTTTCTTGGAGGAGCTCGACGGCGATATATGGAAGCGGAGGTGTTTGATGGATCGAAGATGGGGGTCGGGGAGTAGAACGGAGTGGGATCGAGGCAACGATTACGGGAAGAAGAAGAAGTGAAGCGGAGGCGGAGGAGGGTACCTGAAGGTAGGGCTCGACGACGTGGCTGGAGCGGAGCAGCGACTCGACGGGCGGTGCTGCAATGAGGCACGGTATGCCCGGATCACACTGCGAGCTAGGTTTTCACGACCTGAGGTAATTAACGGCGGATGAAGGAGAATGGTGGAGGAGGCGCTGCATTTATAGGGACAGAGAGGTGGTCGGCCGGAAGAGGAAATAGTCAGGATGGAGATTGGAGGGGATTCGCGTGTATCGGAGGAGATCAGAGAGAGGGGGCGACTCGAGTTGATTGTGCGAGAAGGTCGGAGGATCTTGGACAGAGACTTGAAGAGGGAGGATGAGTCGAGAGGATCGGCGATGGGCGAATTCGGGGGGAGTGGCGGCGAAATCGAAGGAGGAAGACGAAGGACGGTGGCCATCCGATCGGCCGAGATCGGACGACCACGAAGGCGACACGTGGCGGTCATTCTGGGAGAGGCGGAGCACGTGCAGGGCGCGTGCGAGGGCGGCACGTGCGCTGCACGTGAGCTGTCTTTAAATTTTTTTAATATATAAAAATTAATAAATATAAAGCCCAAAAATGGATGACACGTGGCAGCTCCAGGAGCAGCCACGTGTCAGCACCTTAAAAATCACAAATAAAATACTTTGTAAAATGCAAATGAAATAGTAAATGGCCTCGGATCAAAAATGTTTCTTCACAAGAATTGCTCGTCATGATGAGATCTACAACTTTCATGAAGACATCAAAACCAAAAACGATCAATTGCACAAGTGAATTTTGGGGTATCCCATGTACATAGAATACCTTGATTTTTTTATTTTATAATTTTTATGTCATTTTTAAACCAGATGAAAATTCGAAAAAAATATGATAAAATCAAAGATAAATATTTACACATTAATCTAATTTTTTTGGATTTTTATTAGTTTAGAAAAAAAAGAGAATAAATAAAATATGAAAAAGACTAATTTTGTACAAGTAGTTAGTGAAGACTTGGACCCAATTTGTTTCTTTGATTTCAAGCTTAATTTGGATTTGGATTTTTGTGTATTTTAATAAAACTTTCATCAAAGAAGACAAATGAAAAAGAAATAATCTAAATTAGGTTAAATATGTACATAAAATAATAGGTCAAAAACCGCTAAAATACAAAATGTATAAAAGAGGCCCAAAATCCAACTTTCACATATGAGTTCCGATTCACTTGAACTTGGTCTTGTTTTGAAGGTAATTGAATGTACATTAGTTAAAAAGTGAGTAGGATTAAAACAGACACTGGATGAGGAAGATATGAGGGTTTTAGTCCGGAAATCCTGAAACTAGGATTTGGGTTTTTGGTCCACTTATTTGGGTGAGTGATTTTTTTGTATTTTTAATTTATTCTTGTTAATGATATGTACACAATGGAGGTGGTTTTGGGTTATTCGGAGTTAGCATGAATTAGTTAAAAATCCAGGAGGTTAGGCTATTTACATGTTAATTTTGGTTAAGATTTTTGGCTTCTTATTTTGTGCAGAAATTTGTGCTAAAATACAATTCTTATGAAAACATGCATGAATGCTAATTATGCAGAATAGATGCAGAAATGATGTTGATTTTGAGGGATTTGAGCTTAATAAATGAGATTTAGAGTGATGAATCTGAGATTCATCATCCCCCTATACTTAATCCATGCTCGTCCCTGAGCATAAAAAAGAAATGCCATGAGGTGACATGAGATTGGGTTCCATACCAAGACCATGAGCTGAAGGTGAAAGTGAAACTAGACTCGACCTTTGGATTATTAGTGTGGTGGAACTTCTGTGAGACTTAGAATTTCAAAATCAACAGCCTTTAAGTTATACACATCATTGCTACAGTTTCGGCTCAGAAGTCATCTTAGATCAATCCTCTTCCCAAAACATACCCTATGAACATTGAACAATTGACTCATGTGTGTGAAAAGTTTTATCTCTTCCCATCCAGAATGCCGGACTATCATGCTCCTCTCCTCTCCTCCAGTAACTCGTCCTCGGGGAGTCAGGTATTTCCTTCTAAGGTCTGTCAGTGTAGTTACCTCTCCTTTGTGAAGCTGGCCAGTGTAGTTGAGTCTCCACCAAGATCTGGAGGTTTCTTGAAGCTTGGACCTTTTTGGTCAGATATTTATTTGGTAGAATGCTTTTTTGTATTTGGAATTTTTGGTGGTTCTGCTTGGATCTTGTTGTGCCACTACGGATATAGAATCTTTTTATTTTCATATATTTTTTGGGTCTCCTAAAAAATTGTGCCCAGCCGTCCATCCCTTTTCCGAAGCTTTATTTCAACCCATACTCCGGTCTTTAGATTTCCACGCTACCAGAATAAAAACTCATACAATTTTCCAACATCACGTCTGAGTTGAGCTAAGTGCATAGTGCGAGAGTACAAATTAATTCCCTATTCCAGAGTTGTACCTAGAATGAAGAGACTAGGTTAGACACTAAGAGTCAAATGCTGCACATTGTCATGTTGAAATCAAAGAATTAAGTCAACGACCTAAAGCTTCTAAAAGGTCAAGCCTAGACCACTCTTGGTTTCTGTTCATAATTCGGTTCAGAACCCAAAGACTTTTCAGACGAATGAATGGGATGCTGGATGAAGTACAAGTGTGTGAAATGTATAATTTTTTTAATGCAAACATTAATAAGAAGCCATTTTTTTCAAAAATTTTGGGTTGGACACAGTTAGTGTTAGTAGAAAAAACTTTTTTGTTGTTTTTTAGTTACCCACCCCGTAAATACATATAGACTTACACGAAAGTATGAGATATGGGTAAAATATATACACAGTATATATACATCCCCCTATACTTTTCGAGTGTTGTGTCCTCAAAGCACAAGAAGCAAAAAGAAGACATAACTCGAGCTAAGCGTAAGAGAGTGAAAAATCGATATACAATGATCCGCCCCCATACTTAGATTGTGAACAATCTAAGTATAGAAGAAGAGCGCTAAAGAGGCGGTCAGGATATGTAAATGAGGAGAGTATATACAGATGGGCATCGCTTCCCCCTATACTTAGGCT